>JAANSM010004113.1:0-11808 GCA_036850725.1 Orchesella villosa
GTAACTGTGAATCGAACTACTGAAGGTTTTGTAAATTAATTTTTAGGAAATTGAAGTAACTACAAAATGACTTTTTTAGCAGTGGATACCGAATATCAAGCCTTGAAAGTGCATCTGTATTTTGCAATCACATTATTCAAAAGGAAAGAGGAACTTCTCAAGAAAAACAAAACTTGAAAGGCTACAATTTTTTATTACATAACAAATACGATTAAACAACATGGTGCTGCTGAAATGGATATATTTCAATGTAAGACTTTCAAGAAAAGTGTGGAAATGGAAACTATAGTAGTGCACAGTCAATAGATTATGTAACGTACAAATTTTGTTATTCCTATTACATCACCCGTATCTTAGTATTATAATGTCAGGGGATTAGTTCAACAATGCCACGTGTAGCGAGATTTCGCCATCTTTGCTGTAATAGCTAAAATATATGTTCTTAGAAGCCAGAAGCCATACCAAAAACTTTTAAACACATGGTGAAATACAGAAAATTTCATCATAGCACTAGACCAATAATAATACACTATAATACTAGTGCCCCTTCTAAAATTACAAGTTTTTTCCCTCAGTTTTCCCCAAGTCAATAGTATGTGCGTTTGAGAATTCCTAGCAAATTAATTAGATGAAAGTGTCGGCACACACTTGTCTCGATACCCAAAATGTGGCGAAAAAATAATAATAATACAACGTTTTTAACAAAAATTATTCCAAGTTTGAAACTCACTTCGTAGAAATGTTTCCAAACTCCATCCATACTAGTATTTATTTTTAAAAGAAACGCCATTTAACTTGCGTAAAAAATAGGCATACAAATCTGAAAACTTAAAACTAAGTAGCTATAAAAACCATCCACTCCAAAGGAACAGATAAGTTTATGATAAATATCTTTGCTAACTCCTACCGTATATATAATTTATCCAAACAAAATCACGTGCATGGGAAACCTACCAAGCATAAATAAATGGAGATGAGAAATTCTTTTACTTTTTCCCGTTACGATTTATCAATTCCGAAAGCATAGCAAGGCGTGTTACCGTAAAATTGATAATATAACCGTAACCATTATATCTAAGCATTTGCTCGGGGCAATACGAGCATATTGTCGTATGAAAGATGTGTGGAGCGAGAGAAGATTCCGGAAAAGTCCAGACGTTTTTGAAAGATCGTCACACACACTTATTCCCACGGTTTGGATGACACACATCTTTTGTATTTTCTGCATCACTTTCCCTTTTAAAGGTTGGGTAAACCTTTAGATACAAATGTGAAATGACCGTTATTTTTTGCATGTTGCAATATATTATACGGTTACGGTATGAAAAAAGCAGTTGTTATCCAGTCCGTAAACTCCATTTAGATGTTAATAAAATGATAAATTGTACGATTCCAAAGCTAAAATGGGAATATAACAACAAGAATATAGTGTTGAGAACCAATACAAAAATTTTAACTCGCATTTCTGAAAGGTGTTAACGCAGTGTGTCATTCAGATACTGTGCAAGCACCTCTTTGCATTAAAATATGCTACTTTATGAAACGTATGGAAACTTTCTAATGTGTTTGTCGGGAAAGTCAGCAATCCATTTTCACCTACATTGCATATTGTAAGTTAAAATGGAGTAGATAAATATCGGCTGCATTCGCTTGTAAATCACTATGCCCCAAATACATTTTATAGGCGATATCATGCAAATAATCATGAGAGGAAGGAACCTTCCGTCGCTTCCTCCTTATAAGTTGATGCAATTCAGGAAGTGAATTGCGGTGTTTAGTTCACGTAACATTTTCGGTCCCTTACGACCTCCAGGAAACGAGATAAACCCCAACCACTCACCCAGCATGGCTAAATAAATTCTTAATTTAAAATAACTCAAGTGAAACGATCTCCTGTATAAATGAGACAACCAAACGACGGTTTCATAACCAAAGCGGAAGCACCAAAATGTAAAAGTCAAAATAATATTTGTTATTATTACATAAAACAAGAAAGTTTTTTCACAAAGATGTCTAAACCAGATATTAAAGAATGATATTTTCTTTGTTCTGCTTTCTTCATTTATTTTTCCTACGTTTTCTTGACTGAGTCTCTTGAGAGGAAAATTCTTTTTTTGATAACTGAGGTGAAACCATTTTTTTTGTGTTTACGCAAAGAAATCATTATGAAACTCACTGTCTACGTCTGTGTTCATTGGTTTGAAACGCTGATCTGGAAATAATGAATAAGGAAAACAGAATGAAAGTTTAGAGCGACAACAAAGATATCTGCATGATATACTAATGTGAGTGTAATAATGGGAAAAATACTGTGCTAATAATAATAAGTATCGTAGGAGTAGACTTCAATGGTGCAATAACGTAGGTTAAAAAATTAACATGCTCAACAACAACAAACATGCTAAAGCTTTTTATTCATCTTGTTTACGCTCATTAAATTACATAAGGTACTATAACCATTCATTCCATAAAAGGTCATAGAATGCAGAAGGGTTTTTTACGCTTCAAAAAATATATTAATTATGCGTGTACTTGTGAATTGCTTAACATACTCATTTGATGTATTATTACGTAGCTATAATTGACCTTGGTGAAAGCTCCTTGAAGTACCCACTACACATTTTCTGAAGGATTAATTTCACTTTCGCGAGAATACAAAAGAATATGCAAAGTAATAGTAATATGCTTAGTAATGACTCAAAAGAAAACATGTAAAAATAGAAATGAGCACGTAATACGTATACGCATAGCGTATGGAATACAATTTACAGAAAAGATGGAAATAAAACTTGGTGATAAAAGCAGAACTCGGATACATACAATTATCTTAATTTGCTAGTTCTAAAACAAGTTGAAAGAGCAGGAAGGAGCAACAAAAGTTAACAATTACTTATAGTTTTAATTATAGGAACATATTTCACAGTAGAATGAATATATACGATTATATATTACTCGTATTCTATTATGTTGCTTTCTTGTATTTGTGCGCATACCCAACATCCAAAAAGATTAAAAGTTATGAATATGAACAAAGGCTAAAAGTTTCTCCTCGCCATAGCTAATTTTCTCCTTTTATAGATATTATATACAGTGATGCAAATAAATGCAATGCATTTGAATTTATTATGTTAAGAAACCATACTAAAATGAAAGAGAGATGAACAGATTGTAAAGCTCTCTATTTCATCATTGTCCATTTCCTTTTGTCTGGCTGGATAAACACAAGGATGTATCAGAGAAATTAAAATATAACCTAGAAGGAGTCAATACGTTGTAGGAGTACCAAGAAAATTGTGCCGAAGATATTAAAGGCTAATAACTTTGTTTCTTGACTACCAGTTTGAGAGATTAAAATATTGCTTCGATGGAGACCCAAGCGGGTTCGGGCCTGGTGACTTCTGCATGCGTACTTATGTGTGTGACTGAATAAGGGGTTGTTGAGAAGCCGTTTTTAACAACCAAACTCATTAATTTAATACATATGTTGATGTAATAGGAAGTATGAGCTAGATTACTTAGAAAAGCTTATGGACTCCACACTCTGATCGTTCGGACAAGTCACCACGGCACAAATTTTGCCCATCTTGGAATGGAATCGATTGATTCGAAATAGTTATAAGGAAGGTTTACCACATCAGGCCAGCAAATATTTTTTCTGCATAAATCTTGACACCTCCGCTACCCCCACACAAAATCACTGCATCATACAAAANATCAGGCCAGCAAATATTTTTTCTGCATAAATCTTGACACCTCCGCTACCGCCACACAAAATCACTGCATCATACAAAATGCAGGAAAAATAAACCTACTGACGATGAAGAACTTTGTTTTACTTCACATTGTAATTAAAATCTGAAGCGTCTTGTAGTAACCAACGACACAAAGTTATTAGTCCAAATTCTGAAATGGCACACCTTTTGTCCTCCATACTTCCATCTAGGTTTACTTATATCTATGGTCGGCACATGGGTCTCCACCTGCTTTTTGTCGCGTGTTGTAATGTACTGTTGAGTTGATATGCCTACATATCTTCAGACTTACGAACGCATGGCCACGTTTTATTGTATTTTCCAAAAATTCCTAGAGTTTCTATACTAATCTCATACACAAATACAAAGTACTCGATGATTTTATTTAGGAGTTGGAATAAGCCTCTTTAAAACAATAATGAGTTCGAAAAAGCCGAAGCAGAAGAAGAGACTAATTAGGAATAATATTGAATTAGAGCTTAACGGTTATGAAACAGTATCTTCAGATGAAGGTAAAAACTTCTCCAAACCCCATTTACACTAAAAAAAACTAGCTTTTCCTACCTTTTCTCTTTCTCAGATTTATTTTCTGCCCTGCTTGGCGACGAGCGTGATACAAGAGTCGTCCAAGGTGGTGCCGATAATCCCTTCCTTCACCTTCTAAACCCCCCAGATTTATCCTCCGAATACGCCCTTCCAGACGTAAACCTACCTGGTGGAAATTATGAAGATCCCTTCGCTCATACCGAGCTTGTCCTCAAGTTCAGCCATTCAGTCCACCCCTCCGCTTTGAAATGGTTTATTGAGCGGGTCACTGCGAAGAAGTCGAATGGCGGTGGTGAGCTCCTCCTCCGGAGGGAGCCATTCACAGGTCATAAGAATGAAGTATGAAATATAAACAAATAATCTCCGCATTTCAAACTTTTTCAAGATTTTTTTTTTCAAAAATGATCCCTGAAAACATTGTGCCAATTTCTCCAAAAGCAACAAAATAAACTTTTAATCCTCTTCCGCTCCTCTTTTTCATCATAATTCAGGGTCTCGTCGTGCACGTGACTGCTGCCGACTGGAGACAACTAGAAGTTGCTGAAATATTGGAAATTAAAAAGATGGATTTCAAGCAAGAGGAGCCAGCGCCAAGGGAATTTAAATTTAAAGAGTTGGGTCGTTTTCTCTCCGAAGGAATGAAGGTTTCTCAGCTCTTATCACCCGCTGAAAAACAAATGGTAGTGCTTCATGAGCTCCGAAACGTGAGAGTGAAGCCAGGGGAAAAACACGTTCCTGGATATGATGACACCATTCATATCCTTCCTGGTGATTCTTTACGTGAGTATTTTTTTTTGTTCTCAACAAACACCAAACAAAAACTATCCTAAAAAGCTTTAGAATTAAATTAAAGTAGAAATACAAACACAAACACATTTTTTCTTCATATTTTAGTCCATATTTACTCTACCAACAAGTTGATAACTTCCTATTTCGCGTTGCATCAAGCCGATGAGCTCACCAAGTTGGAAGGGAAATGGTTTTGGGAGAGTTTTAACAAGTTTCCTTATGGTATACTTCCTTTCATTGAGTTTTAACCTTTTTTTCGTAGGATTTTTTAAGAAAAAAATTCACTTATTTTTTTTGCAGAAGAAATCCGCTCCTATTTTGGAGACGATGTCTGTCTCTACTTCAACTTTGTCGCTTTTTACAACGCGTGGCTAATAGTCCCCGCAATTTTCGGGTTAATTATGGCTTTCCTCCCAAGTCAAGCATTTCATTCGACAGTTGTCTACTTCTGCTTTTTAAATATGATGTTTGTCATCCTCTTCCTTATCAATTGGCAGCGAAAATGTTCAGAACTAGCCTTTCTCTGGGGCACCTTAAAAATGAACAAATGGGAGGAGCCTAGGCCCAGTTATGTTGGAGAGTTGTCAATTGATCCCGTCACTGGAAAGTTTCAGAGGAGCTACTCCTCTTTTAAGACAGGATTCAAAACATTTTTTGGCTCGGGTCTTGTCACCTTTGCTAGCATTGCCATTTCCATGTATATGTTGTACAGTTATCTTGATCTGGATGATTGGGTCAAAGAGATTTCAATGAAGGAAGTATCGCTTGCAAAAAATGAGCATATGAAATTCATTTGGGAGCATGTCATCCCTGTTTTACCAGGAGTGGGATATGCTGCTTGTGTTTTTACTGCGAATAAATTATTTAGGGTAGTAGCAAACTACTTGACTGAATGGGGTAATCTGAAACTTTAACTTTAATTTATTCAAAAAACTCAAATAAACATTTCGACGTTGAAATCTTACTTTTCTTTGAATTTTCATTTTTAATTTTCTTTGTAGAAAATCACCGAACTCAGTCCCAATTTCATCGACATCTTGTCTCCAAAATGGTGGTTTTTGAGGTGTTCAACGGTTTCGCCGGCTTGTTTTATGCAGCTTTTGTTCTCAGAGACGTAGATGTTCTGAGGAAAAGGGTGTATACGATGCTTTGCGTTATTCAGTTTTTGGTTACGCTTACTTCTTGCGTTATTCCAGTTGTAATTAAAACGGGAAAGATTAAGGTATAATATTACTTAAAAAAGTGGTTTATTCTAGTGAAAAGCCATCTGGATTTCTATAAAGATGTAAAATGATTTGTTGTTTAGATGCATGAATTCTTGCAATATTCCCGACCCAATGGGCAAGTGGACAAGTCCGGAAATTATTTGACTCATCCTCAAACCATCTTCGGAGGAGGGAAAAGAAGAAGTTCAAGACCTTATCCAGAATTAGAAGGATGGCTCAAAATGGTTGAAGGAATGGAAGTAATGGAGGATTCGGATCTTCGAGTACAAATGTCTAAATTGGAAGGATTTATGGATTCTTATGATTATCAAGTATAAAAACACGTTAAAAAGATGAAAAAATTATAGCGAATTTCACCAAGAGATTTAAAATTAACATCAACATGGTTTTGTATTTTTCAGGAAGATTTTGAGTATTATTTTCTACTTTTACTTCAATTTGGCCACGTTTTCCTCTTCTCCTCTGTCTACCCTCCAGCTGCTCTCGTTGCCTTTGGAGCTAATATGATTTTGCTTCCAGCAAGTCTCTACAAATTGCGGAATATTTATCAACGGCCATTTGCCCAACGTGTTAGTAACATAGGAGCGTGGCAGGAGGCCTTCGGAGCAGTGGCAGTTTTGGCAGTGATGATGAACTGTGCTCTCCTTTGTGCTAACACGGATTTAAGGGAGTACGGCTCTGATCTCACGGACGCCCAATGGATTTTTCTTTTTGTTTTGATGGAGCATATGATTTTAGGCTCGCAGTTTCTTGTGGGGAAGATTATTTCGAAAATTCCTTATAATATTAAAGTCTCCCTTGCCGCATCAGACTATCGCTCTTGGAAAATGCTGAAGAAAGAAGTGAGAAGAGAAAAAATACATAGAAAAATATTATTTTTATAGAAAATTATTTTAAATCATTTTGTTTTTCTTCAGCAATCAGCAAAAACTCGGAGAAGATTCACCAAATTTGGTATGCCAATGAATGAGCAGGTGGATGGGAAAAGTAAAGTGGAGGAACATGATAATTCGAGCCAAGGAAGCAGTAGAAAGAGAAAGGCAGCAGATGAAAAGAAGAAGCTTTCTAATTCAAATGAGAAAGCGAAGCCAGGAAAAATTGAAGAGAAGGCTGCTTCTGCTGATGCGAAATCTCAGCTTAGCAAGAAAAAAGCTTGAAGTTATGGCTAGCTGAAGCCTGAACCATTTATTTATGCATATAAAAGTGATATTGCTCCTGATTATGAGTGTGATTTATGACTTTTTAAACGATTTTCTGAGAAATATTTCAATAGGCGCGTTAGGAATTGGAGCATTGCCAAAACCAGAATTCTCCGTATTTCTGGGGTTATTGCCTTTTGAATTTTAATATAGAGTTGAAATGCACAATAAATGTTCACTTCAAACGTTGAAAATCATATTGGTAGTTGTTTCAATTGAAGTTTAAGAAATTGTTGAACATGGCAAGGCTTTTTGTACTCTTCGCTTTTACTTTCCTTTCCATATGGAATGGGAAGATTTTAGGTATAAAACATTTAATAAATAGAATTTTAATTTCATATTTTTTGGGAATAAGTGGCATTTACGATAAATTTTTTAAAATATTTTTCAGGAGTAACTGCTTATCATGGTAAAGCGGATTTATTCTTGACGAGCGATGCCATTCCAGGATTTGGTGGAGAGCCGGAAGACTTTATGCCTTCAGGTGATGACTGGGAATTGTGCTATTTTCCGGATTAATTTTTCTCTGAAAAAATGTTTTTGTAATTTGTGAATTATTTAATATTTTAGGCAGCATCGACTACAGCATCAGCGCAGATGATTTTGTTGCCCCCTTAACCCGGGCTTTGGTCCTCGGTGGAAATTATCCTGAAGACAGCCTCGAAATCCCTGAAGAAGGAGCAGGAGGAGGAGGTGGTGGTGAAGATTCTTCAGATGGAGACTCAAATGCACCTCCTCTAAGGAAATTTTTGACGTCCGTTTTTCTAGACCCAATTCATAAAATATTATTTCCTAATGGAAAAAGCATGAATAGCAGCAGTAGCGGTGGCATGGCTGGAAGAAGTATGGATGGTGGTGATGGCACAAGCAAAACTTATGCTGAGCAATTGCTAGCTTGTCAAAGGAAGCTGTTCTTGTGCAGTTTGACTCGTATCTACAATGTGCAATGCTATACCCACTGTCTTCTCCAAGCGAACCCGGCAGGAGCGCAGATTAGCACGGTGGTGAATGACGTTGTGAAGCAGCTTTGCAATCCAATCGGCACTATCACAGAAAAAGTGAGAGACAAAGAAATGAATCTATCTTATGATGGTGAATATAAAATAAACTCTAAAAACAAAATTAATGGCGTTGTTGTTTTTCAGGGTGGGAAACAAATGAAAAAGAACTTAAAAAGTATCAAAAGCGTCCCCCATTTTGTCAACATGTACAAAATGCCCAGCTCCAAAATGAAGCGGTTCGCCCGCGTCTCTGCAAACGCGCTCCCCAACACGCTCATCCGCTACGGACACTCCAACTCTACAAGAAAGCTTAAGTCTCTCCTCAGCTCCCTTGAAACGGCGGTGAAAAAAGTGAACAAAGGTACCGTTTTCGTAAACACTTTGAACAATCGCAACTGTCCTTTTATAAACCCAGCTGAGACAGTTGAAGACTTTGTTGCGGCATCCTTTCAAGACCCTTCCGTTTTAGACTTGGCCCTTGCAGGTCACTGGACTTTTTCTTCGATTCATCACAAACTTCCTAGAGCGATGCAAGATATGAGCAATTCCTTCTTGGGAAGTATGGAAATACTAACTGGAATTAATTGTGGGGTTGTCTACTCATCCGAAACGGGCAAGAAACAGAAGTGTGAGAAGCGTGTGAATTGGCAAAAGGATAAATCTTATCCAGCTGAAATTGCTAAACCAGTGGTTTGTGGGGTTGTCCCGTATTTCCCGGCTGATATTTATGATGAGGAATTTCCATCGGTGTTTGATCCACAGGAGATGACAACCGAGGAGCCGACGGAGGAGAAGGAGAGGAAAGAGATGGAGGAAGGGATGAAGGGAAGGGCTGCAGATGGGGATAATAAAGATAAGGAGTGGGTTGAGGAAGTTATGAAGACTTTTGATATGGAAGATAATGTTTAGGAAAAAATGAGAAAGGAAAATATGAAATAAAAAACAAGTCGTGATTTTAATATTTGACAAATGTTTAATAGACGTTGACGACAGCATTCAATTTTCTTTAAACTTAAAAAAAACATTGATGCACAGGTTAAGTTTATTATTTTGTTTGGGTGATAATTCATTTTGCTACCATACGAATTGAGCACTTTTATTGCGTTTCCTTCAATATTGAATGAAGTACATATATATTTTCCTTGAAATAAAAGGGTTACCAATCCAATTTGTCACTGTTTATTTAGCAATGCGGAACAGCAACATTTTGATCATTAGCGTTTACATAGGAAGCATGTGTATATGTGTGCACGCTTCCTTTTGATCGATAGCCTATATTAAATGCGTGTTGGTAAAGACCCAAATTCCTGGACGCTTTTAGATGGTAACCCAAACCATGCAGGTATTTCCAATTTGTTGGTTTAGCTTACACATGCATGCATAACTATCCCTTTCATCTAAGTTGCATGACACACAAGGAAAGAGCCAAGGGGAAAGTTGAGCTTGCTAATCCGTACAAGACTCAACTTCGCATCCGTAGAAAGCATAATGCAGTCTGCAGTGGAAAGCAGCAGCAGCAGAATTGGGATTTTTTTCTTTCCGTGTTTCATTCCATTGAGAGGTGTTTACCAATCAAATTCAGAGGAAAGAGGTTTAGAAACAGCTACTTACTTGTAATTTTATAAATAAAGGTTTTCCCTCCATGATCATGTTACATATCACAATCACATTCAACGTGATTGGGAAGCCGGATTCTGGTCTGACGATTGTATTAAGGATTCAAAGAATTTTATTGACAAGATTAGTTATTGTTTTACGCTGTTCATATGTTATTTCAAGATTTTATAAAATTTGTAAGATTGAAGGTTTGACACTAATCACTAAAATAATTTGTTTGTAAAGTTTGAATAGATAGTTTCCTCTTTTGATAAGTAAAAAGCCACTAATAGTTTCGGTAGTTTAGTGTAGATTACTAATTTTACAATAACTAGCATGTAAAATTTTGACAAAAATTTATTATTTTTAATCCTTTTTAATAACATAATATCCAAGTTTGTATATAGAAGCTTGATCTTTTCATTTCTACCATACATCATTGAAATTCCTTTAATTTCGTCACATTGTGTCATTAATTTTCTATGATCTATTTTAATATCAACGTACTAAAACACCATCCGTCATCGATGTCCTTTTCGAGTCTTTTCGATTTAAGCTTTACACAAAGAATGACACATCTATGGTGTATGCCATGGACCTGCGTTGCGTTGCATAATAATGTGAATTGTGAACGTGACCACGAGTTTTTCCAGCGCCACGGAATTGTTAAATCCTTGTATAATGCACATAAGCCGAAACTAATGAGCTGCTCTCGATGGTCGACCACATACCACACCACAGACAATATACAAATTACGACCTATATTGGTCTATGAGCTAGAGAGGGATTTTAATCTGATTTATAAATTGAAATAAAGAACATAAACCGTAATTTAGCTCAATATTAAAGCTCTTTGGTTCTAATCAAAGTAGGAATTCACCACGTAGCAAGTAAAAGTAGATATCTATCTTTCTATCATGCTGATTTTCAAACTCAAAATATCTTTAGAGAAGAGACCTTCGTGATGGAATGAAAATGGAAAGGATTAAACCCAGGAATTGCTCTTTTGTTGAGCTCTTTACTTTTCCAGAATCTCACTCTCAATGTATTTTGGAAAGGATGTAGGAGGATTAAACAACACCAAATGCCGATGCATAGATTTATTCGATAGAACCGTGCATTAGATTTCAAGCTACAACGTTACAGATTTTTGGCAATAAAATTGCAAACGAAATCAAATAAGATATGTGAGATTTTTATACTGGCGTCAAAAGTTCTAAAATTCATGCCAGTTTATTATTATTGTTTGATTAAAGGCTCGCATTTTATTTGGGATGAGGGTGAGGAGGAACTCATTCATTCCCACGTTTAGATATTAAAAAACTGTATAAGGAAATTATTCTAAAAATTTCATTCAAGGGTCTCAGTAAATGCTGATGAAGGTTATATGTATGATATAAATATGAAGTTAAACTTCCTTGTAAGCCATGTGTTTCTCCACACACGGGAATTTCTAAAGCTTGTTTATGAGTAGGGCTTAATTGAATCAACTTTTCCTTAAGTGAATGAAATATACACTATTGTTTGGTTTCTGAACTTGACAACAAGAAGAGATGATGATGATGACAAGGTCCCCCTAAGGGACCGTTCAAATATTACGTTATCCACTAGGGTAGGTGGGTCCCTTCGGTCGTGTATGACGCGTAATGTATTTTAAATGGTAATCTACTAATGTTAAATGGGCTAACATAGTAGGTA
>JAANSM010004114.1:0-11807 GCA_036850725.1 Orchesella villosa
TTTTTTTTGCTTTACTTGTGCTTACAAACTTTAATACTTCAGGCCATTGACTTTTTTACTTCCTTCTTTCGACCTCATCATCATCACCATCGTTCTCAACAATATAATGAACATTCTAACAATTCTAACAAAGGGAACATCAGCAATGCTTCGACATCCTCACCAGTGACAATTTTCCGTTTATTGTGTCTCAGACAAAACATACGAACGTGTGTGTAACTATGCAGAAATAAAAATATATCGACATTGCAAAGAATATAAAATTAAATTACAACATTTCTTTATTCCTCAATACAACACTTGTTTTTTTTTTGCATAGCATTGATATGGTCAGACAAGTCCATCTACAATGTGAAGTCCACTTCTTCTTCCTCTAATCAATTTTTCTATTCATGGTCTCTCGGTAGGCTGAGAGTACACTTTAGCCAAGAGAAGACAAAGGTTATCATCAAGTGTCAACGTGATGTCTTTGACGCTTGGAATATATGCAAGTGTGTAGTTTTAGGTAAAATTTCCACTACTTACGACTTGTGTAAAAAAAATGCAAATAGAAGGATTGCGCATTGGTAAATGCTTAAAGCATGTCAATTCTGACAACGTTTGATTAAATAAAAACTAACAGTAGCGTTCTTTTACAAGTTGAGGTGCTTCATTCAAATTTATTCATTGCTGTGAGAACTTTAATCTCCACGCTCGTAATACTTAAAGCAGGATTAAAATTAATATGTATATGCCTACGATGGTGATGTAAAAGACAAAAAATACAAACAAACAATTTTCTCACGCCACCAACGTCATATTCGCTTCATTTTTTCTTCAAAAGCACATTAAAAGCAATCTTGTGTACATCCAAACATAGTGAATTAAACTACTCGTTTTCACCCCTGCTGTAAATGCATAAGTATAAATTGGCCTTAAGATGGAAGGATGATTGACGATGATATTTATTATTGGCTTATTAGGTGCATGGCGCTGTAGGCTTCTTATAAGTACATCATACGTCAGGGGCAACATCTACAAGAACTAAGTAAGTATATGCTGATTTCATTTCCTCATAAAAGCACTTCCTATTTCGGAGGGTGGAAGGAAAGAGAAAACCAGAGAACAGATAAAAAGAAGAAACAGAGGGAATGTGGAAGAAAACTTGGGAGACGAACAAGAGAGAAAAAATGAGCTACGTTGTTCATGATGCTGAAGAAGATGGTAAAGAAAAAGGGAGAATCCATATAAAATAATATGAACAAACGTTCACAATTTTGTTTTTGAGGACACAAAAGCACCCTTTGCTATAACACAAACACATCTGTTCCGTTCCTTTCTTTTTCTGTGTATTATGTTTGCTCATGCTTCACTTGATATCACACTTCTACCATCATCCTTTCATCTCCCATTTTTCTTATTGTAGTTTTTTTTCTTATTTTCCTTCGTTTTTTCAAGATATCAATAGCATACATACTTATATACCCTTATGCTTCATTCATTTTAATTCATAGTCAACGAATTCATCCAAGAATTCATATGTTTAGAGCTGAAACTCTAAGCTTGTTTGATATGTATTAGTTAACTTGAAATAAGAGAGAAGACTTATGCATGCTATGAGTAAATGCATAAAAGAATAATATGCTGAATACCATGCCGTTTGCCGATTCAAGAATTCGATAGAGTTATAATGGGAAATGGTAAGGTTTAATCTTGAGTAAGAGGCCCAAAAGGAATGAATGAACTCAAGTAACTTTTTATGTTTGCGTTTAAAACACTTTTTTTTGCTGAAAATACATACTTTTTATACAAATTATATATTATATGCTTCAAGGATAGATAAGGTTGCCATAGGCAGTGGGACGGAATGAGAAGCGATGAAAATGAAATGAAATCCAATCTAAATCTGTAATCTGCATGAACAACCAATAAAGAAGTTATCATCACCAGTGATTTTATAGAGAGAAGAGCTGGATTGTATCATATCTCAAACTCTTTTTCCACTGCGAAAACTCTGATTCATCTTAAGTAACTACAAACATTTTCGCTCTTGTATATAATAGCTCTAGCTAAGAAGGGGACAAAAAATAATCCAATTTTTGCTTGATAAATTCACATCCCTGTGCTACAACTAAGAACACATTTGTTGAGGCGTGTGTGGAGGAACGAAGTTTGAACCCAAAATCCGTGCACTGCACTGATTGTAACACACAGAAGGTGAGAGATGCATGCTAAATGCCAATAAATGAAAATGATAAAGTATTTTTCTTGGAACTCACCTAAATTCTATTCATAAAGACTGTATTTGTGTATCCCATATCGCAACGACTCAACAAAAATAAAGAATACAATTTATAATATATAATGGAATTTTATATCCATTACATAAAGGGTGATGGTTCACGCATATAATGCATAAAAAATTGCTATCCAAGCCACACCACACAGCCTTACAGTGTACAAAGACACACATACACCTCTCTGTTCCTATAAAACTGTCAAAAAATATGCAGCTCCTCGTCCCTTATTTTCCCTCTCAGCTCACTCAGTCTTTGTTCAATCGTAGTACCTGTCTCTCTGCCTCCATTTCATATTGTTATGGAACCATTCATTCACTATTAATTGAAGCATTAACATTACCATCCACACCCTCACTTCCAATGATACACTGTATAAAACTTGGTACAAGTATATTAACTATATAAACTTGTATATTTTGGGAAGAATGGCCATTGTGAGTGGAGAAAAGCACAGAAAAAAGATTAAGTTTTTAAGGGAAGCAAGCTGTTCTCCTATGATCATGATAATAATAGCGCTTTTATTAGCTCTTATTAGGTGTTAGCTTTACCAACAAGAGTCAACAAAAGTCACGGCAAGAAAAATCCAAGAAAGGCAGAAAGTGTTTGAGAGAGAGAGAGAGAAAAGCTGGTTGAGGTGAGGAGCAAAGTAGCAACATCATAATGCTATACAGACATGTTATACACCACCTACACTATCAGAAACTCCTATATAGCCACTACTACCAGTCAGTTTCACTTGAATAAAGTCATCAAAGTTTTATGCTAAATTGGACTGGCACAAACAGAGTTGCACCATGTACCATGTACATCACATCCCCATCCCTGAACTAGACCAGCTTATATAAAGCTTGGCAGACTTTACAAGTACCAGTCACAGTTCACAATACAGCAAAATGTTATCAACGTGATGATCGTCATCGTCATCATCACATCACTATCAATATTGCAGGTAGAAAGGGACATGGGAGCAGGAGAGTGTGTAGTTGTATTATAACGTCCCATAACAACGTCGTGTAATAACTAGCGACAGAGGTGAAGTAAAGAGATAGTGAGAGAGATATTATGTGATACTACCATTGCCGTTAGTATATGGATGTACACACAAAGCAATAACAACGAATGACTTTCAACTCTTCTCAACATTCGCGTTATCAAATATGGGATATTTTGCAGTTTGTTTTGCTCTTCTTCACCAAAGCTGCTGGCAGTTTGTTCAAAGGTAGAACAGAGAGAGAGACGAAAGAGAGGACTTGTAATATTGCTCAACATTGCTCTATTTATTATTGTAACGATGGTACAATGAGGTATATAGCCTTCTCAAATCAGGTATTATTGCCTCCATTATCACCACTAATGTAACAATTTTTTCCCTGTTATTAAACCAGACATGAATGCGTGTACGCTAGCATTATATATTAGGTTACATTACAAAAACATCGAGCATTCACTGACACGGATACTATACTGTAGAAATAGGCATGTTGCTATATTACTCAACAAAAAAAGGGGTCTCGACAAAAGACGTTGAAACCACAAATCGTCTACTAAATCACATGCATTCAAAACTAAACCAAAGTAGTCAAAGTAGACATTAAGGGGGTATCGCAATTGTGAAAAAAGATAAAAGAAACTGAGAGAGAGCAAGAGGCGAGATCACAATCCCTAATTTGATATGCGCTTAGCGATGTTTATTAATTTCGCTAAATAATTCTATATAAGCTTCGAGCGAGTTCCAAATCTATTCTTGTGCTGCTGGAGCCGGAGTGACGGAGTAAAGTCCATAATTCTTTCTCCGCTTCCATTCCAACCATTTGCTCATTATTGTTGATTGTATGCACAAAGTATTGAATGGGATCTGTGCTACCAATATACCTTCTCATACCTTCGTCAATATTATGCATATGAAAGAGGGGGTTTTTTGGCCTCCAAGCTTGATTAATTTGGGAGCTTTTGAAAGCTAAGTAAATTACCAAGTGTTACAAATGACTTTTCATGATGTGCTTCTTGATTCGCCGTCTCCCATTCTCGGAAACGGTCTTGTGGGTCCATGCTACATTTTGGTGGCTTTCACCACCACCATCAACCAACCCACCGACTGGGTTTCCCTTTTCCCCCGTGAGTGTTGAGCTAATAGCTTAATTTGATGATCTCTTTATTTGTCAAGCTTAATTCCCTCACAATATAATTCTAGCCTTGATGGCATGCCATGCCTTGTCTTGCCTTTTGCAAACGAGTGACTTTTCCAGCCAGTGCGGCTTGCCTTTCCTCTGCTTGCTCTATTGATATCAGCCAATTGTTCTGTCAGGACACATTTCAGAGATAATGTGCTGCTACTGGGAAATTGCTGGGAAATGAAAGAAAATACTGTGTGTTTGCGAGTATATGTATCCATAATACTGATTTATTGCATGTCCGTAAAACTGAAATCTGTAACTTTCTTGTCTGCCCAACAACCCAAACTGTCAATCTCTTTTAGCAGTGCTCCATATTCATCAATGTGCGTTGCCAGCAAGTGCTCCATGATATGAACAGTGACATGAGGGATGTTTGAGAAAGCATATAATGAAAGGTTTACCTCCGACTCTCTACCAACTACACATTTCCTGCCTTCCTCCCATTTTCTGTATATTAAATCCGTTACGGGGCGATAGAAAACAGGAGGAAATTTGCATTCATCCTTATACAAATAAGGAACCTTATTAAATGTATGTGTACACCTTAAACCACCTAGCACGACCCGAAGAAAATAACTGATAGAAAACACGGGTTAAAACACAAAACTACAAGGTAAAGAGTAGAAAATGGGAGGGAACAAGAGGTAGCAAGGAAACTCTTCCAGATTGTAAATTTGTTCACTTCAATCGAGAGAAAAAATCAGAGAGAAAGAAAGAAAGACGAAAAGAAGTACAAAAAATATAAAAAAACACATACACATGTTAGCAGGAGCAATGGCAGTAAGAGTTGGGCACACACAGAGGAACAGTAGTGGCAAAAAGATAAAAAAAATCGTGCATAACCAAAAAGTAAGTTATAAGGAAAAAAGAAAGAAATAGAGAGAGAGAGAGCGAAGCTTATTCTTTATTCATGTCGGCAATTCCCCTTTTCTTTTCCCATTTTTACCTGAACATGAATATTGCACGAATTTCACCTTGTATGCTTACACTTGTTTCTCTACCTGCCTTCATGGTAAACAGAGGAAAAATAGGAAAAAGAGCAGTAATAGCGATGTTGTGTTATGCAGCACTGCTGTGCCACTGCCATTTGCTGACGTTGTAGATAACTCAACTTCTCCGAGAATACAAAAAAAAATGGTTATAGGAGTAACTTGCACCAGTGGCACCTGTGTACTCCTCGTTGGGGAGTTTTCCGTCTCCTCTTTCCGTAAGAGTAATGCCTTATGCCTTCCATACCAAACTTGTAGTTGTATTAAACAAGAGCTAAACCTGTTAAAATCCATTGCATTGGTGGCTAACTACCCTCCTTTTCTCATGCTTTTATTTTGGACAGGAGAGGGAAAAAAATAGTGAGGGATAGAAAAAAGAAAGTGAGTAGGTATGTAGTATTATCGCAAATTATACGTCAGCAGATACACCTTCAAACGACATAATTTGTTTATCCTTTTTTTTTGTAAGAGTCCTTTACCCATTCATATATGAATATAAAAAATGTGAATAAAATGGTTTATAGCTGCTTAGTCAGTCAAAATATTAGTTTCGGGGGGCATGTGAATTATAAAAATTACTAACGAGATGTATGTCTTCCCATTTTACCTTCTAATACTCAACCTCATTCCAAACCTAATAGGATAAATGCGTCACTGGATGTTTACTAACAATGATTGGGGAAAAAGTACAAGAGCTGAGGACTTGAGCTTCTTTCATCAACCTATTTCACTTGCATACTCAATGTCAAAAAAAAGTGGAGTTTAGAACACTTCACACTTATCCATCCATCCATGCAATATTCAATATGTTCAGAAAAAAAATTGTTGCCTAGTAGCTGGAAAAATGATACACTCACACTCCACACTCCCAATAAAGTACAGGACAGCAGTAGCATAATATCTATGTAATACAAGTATGCCCCAAAAATTCATTTAATCAACCACACTCACAGACCACCACACACACACATGTAAATTACACACCTGAAAGACTACCTTCTGTGTTTCAATGTAAACTAGAAACATACATACAACCTAAATAAGATACTTAAATATATGACACGCTTTCAACGTTCCAGGAAACCGGCAACTTTAGCAAGTATAGCCTGACACACCAAATATTACACCGTTTAGGTAGACCACAGTGAAGTTGTTTAGGGCTTGTGGATGGATACAATTGTATTTCACAAACAACTATCAACTTGACGCAAGAGTGGGGCGCAATGCAATGCATGACCATTTTTCCTCGTCGTCTTCGACTCTCACATGGAAGAACAGGAGGACAGGAGTTTATGACAACTAAAAGCCTTTGGTTGTGTAGGGAGTGTGCGAAGAAAAATAATATGTACCGTTTTTTATCAGTATCAAGTACTTTCCGCATTACCACGTCCAATTTCCATTATAGTCAGCGGAAAGAGAGAGAGAGAGAAAATAGGAAAAGAAAGGAGAGGAAGAGAGCTCCAATTCATAGTGCCAGTTATCTCCACGTAGTAAATACAAGGTTGCACACTTTTAGTTAACAAAGCCTCCTCTTTCTCCTCATTTTTTTTGCCCAAAAAATTTAGTTTACATTCTCAGTGTAGACACACGTAACATACATGTCTATATAGCCCCACGTAGTATACACGTATTGTGTGGTTGGTTCTTTGGTCGGATTTCTTTACTATTATGTTGGAAAAATTGTTACTATTATTTTTTTCTCTGCTCTGTGTGACATACTCCACACATTTGCCACATACACACGACTTTCTTTCTTGACATTCGGAGCAACATACATAGAATGGTGTACACATTATATTATATTACTTTACATTACATGCAAAGACATCACATCACCATCATCATCATATCACTTTTTACTGATGTCATGCATGCACGAAAACTGTACACGAAACGATACCACCACCACTACTCACTGTTCCCTTTTACATTCATATTGTGAGTGTGCAAAGCATGCATGATGATGTTGCAGTTAAACTGAGAGATGAAAGTATCATGGAATTTCAATTCCGTAAAAGTAAAGCAACTAGCAACAAGGTGAAACTTAACATCACATCAACTCTTTCTTTTCCTAACGTAAGTTTTCCTTTTATATTCCCTTGCTTCCCTTTTTCCCTACATAAAACCAAGCTCGCTCGTTCAATATGCAATATTTACAGTCAACAGAAAAATGGAGACAAGCACGTCGTTCTCGAAGAGAAAAAAAATCTTGTTAAGTATAAGCACGAGGAGAAAGACTTGAGGGATACGACGGATGATGTCAAGTCAAACCAAAGAAAAATGCAAAAAAATGAGCTATGGTGTCTGTTTGATTTTAAGTATAAGTATAAGAATGGCATTTAGTACGTGGTTAGAGACTGCACACATTGACGAAAGGTAAATTGGCATACAAGTTTTTAGTCCATTTTTTCATTTAGAAGTTTGTTTTACAGAATAGACCAAAACTGGCTTAGCCAAAAAAAACTTGCGAAAAGGGCTTATCTTACTTAAGCTTAGCCTCGCTCCTCTTCTTGAAGACAAAATTCCATTAAAATTATTAAAAATTACAGGCTCTTCCTCTTTCACTCTCGACAATATTTGTGGAGTATCTAAATAACTCAATCATGTATGCATATACTACGTAAACACTCTTCTATGCGAAGAAATACGACATTTATTTCCTTGCTGATCGAAAGTGAGGCGAGAGCAACTGATGATGTGGTTGATGCCTTATGAAAAACTAGGTGATCCATATCCATCCAACTCGTTCCATCATCATTATATAACAGCATATAAGATTTGCGTTCCACAGAGCTCCCATTCGCTCAACAAAACCGCAGACAAAAACCGAAATCTACGGCAAAGGATAAAGCACAAGCTAAGCCGCCTTATTGTCATCCAAATCATGATCATCTTAGAAAACACTTACAAAAAAGGAGGTTCAATTCTTATTTTAGATATTACATAAAATATAAGATTGTGTGGCACCGTCCACGCACACTCCCTTTAGCCCCTCTTATATAATGCACACTTTATGGTGCTTCAGGTGAAGTAGCGGATCAGAAAAATTGAATTCGCTACAATTAGGGGCTCTGGCACTCTATCGTCCAACCAACCAAGCACGATGATGATGTTGCAGATAATACTTAAGCTTGCATGACATGATATACAAAATAAGTATGCCTTGAACAGTGTGAGCCCAATAGCTAAGTATGGCTGAATAAATTCTAATAATGGAATTGGATTTTTACTGTCTCATTCTCTCGCGACATATTACACATCCTATTCCGTCCGAGCATTACTGCCAGAGTCTATAGTCCGCTACTCACAATAGAGCGCGATTGAGGCGAGACCATAATCGGGACACTAATAACGTGCTTGGCACTGTAAAAAATGGCAATCGAACATTGTAATGATGTAATACGTCGGACACTGCAATGGCCCTGCCTACCTTGTCTGCCATTTGCACTTTACAACACACGAAAAATAATTTACAACGGTGCTACATATAAATATTTATTCCAAGGAAAAGGGAGCCCCGCAACAACAAGAGCAAGCAATTCTATGGCGATTCTATATAGCTCATACATGCCAATTCGTCATTCCAAGAAACAATTATCGTGCATAACTTTTTTTTCTGTGTATAACGGAGAGACGAGAGAGAGAGAAAAAAATGATACAGAAGAAAAAAATACATATCTTCACATGATGATGGATGAATTACATTACAAACAATATATATGTAAATGCATAGGCACGCACACTATAGATATTTATAATGGTGTGTGATGTGATAAGCATGTATTATATAATATTATATATATATATCTATGATGCGGGCCAGTATTATTATATCCAATGCAACAAACTAACTTCAATCCAACATCCAACTTTGCAACATTACATCGAGCAAAAAGAAAATTATTAACTGTAAAAAAAGTTATGGTTTTATTTTTTTTTTGTATTCTTTGCTCACCTGACATCACGATCTTTCTAAGCGTGTGCACTTCGTGAACATTAAATAAGTAACAGTAACGACCTGGCTTGCTGCACTGCATTTGCTTTGCTCTGGTAATAATATTTGCATCACTTTTGCTTTCTGCTGCAGCAGCACGTCCTCAGGTGATATGCTCATTCACATCATAAAGTGTTATGTAAAGGGTATACAAGTGTGTGCATGTGCATATAGCATCAGCATCTGGTATAGTTCACTGTTATGTCATATAAAAATGCATACACGGTTTATGAATGTATAAATGATTTTGAGTGATGCAAAAAAAATGTAATAATAATTCAAATGAAGGTAAGTAAGCATAGTTAAACGAGTTCCCTTCCCTACACAAAAAAAAATATTTTTTCTCTCTTCATTTCCAACACAACCAGCAGTACAACTTCTAGTTTGATGCTGCCAATCACTTGACATGCACAAAAATCGTAGTTTGCTGTTTATATAGAAATATGAATACAAGTTATAAGCATGCTATGATTTAATGGAAATAAATATACATTATATTATATAAGAATTCATGTCTCATCAACAATATTGAAAGAGAGAATGGAAAAATGCACACCTACAACCTAAAAGTAATGCAATTCAAGCACACATTTTTTTTTACGTAACCCATCAAAATCAATGAGCGTCGCTTGCCTCTCCCAATATCTGGGTTACTGATGCAGAGAAATTTCGAATGAAATTTTGCCACAGTTCAAAAGCCCAACCGTGGTCTACCTGACTATATTTCTGAGGCTTTTTACAATAATACTCAATAGAATTAAGTTAGATTCTTGTCTAGACAACAGAAAATACACAAGGTTCCTTAGTTCTCTACGTGTTTTTCATCATGATTCATATAGGTACGAGGATAGCGCTAGAGTAACACAATTCATCGTATCTCACCAATCTACCATTAGTTTAATGAACCGCGTGTTCTTTTGCATTAACAGTAAGGATTGTTAGTTCACAAAGCTTGTAAAATCATTAGTCAGCAACAAAGGGAGTATTAACGTCATCATGAGCATGAAAAGTACCTTATTATTTATGTATCAATGAGGCTGACGCTTTGTCGACATGAAATACAACTGAGGTTTGTAAGCAGATTTGAGGCTTGGAGCATCAAAGAGATTTCATAGTAAGATTTTAAATTTTAAAATGGAGTTCAAGAATAGAAACGACTGCTGTGTATACAAACAATCCGGAATAATCGGATTGTATTCGGGTCCGTATAATTGCTAATTTGGGGAAAACCTACGGCGTGGAAAAGGTCATGACATGACATAACATTTCAGTTTTTAGGCAGGCATATGCAGAACGTTTTTCAAATGTAATTTGTGCCCAACCGTAATTGACTTTCAAGTTGCAACTTCTTCTTCTTCTCCTACTTCATTTAAGAAGTAAGCAACCAAAAGCCTCCAAAAATTGATTGGATTATCACTAACATAATCACTTTCTATGTTCATGCACACGCCCATGTACTGGCTTCCAGATTTTTGGATGAATAATTAAGTCAGGCTTACGGTCTACATAAATAATGAGAGTATTCTATCTTCTTCAACCAAAAGGACTCGTTCTGCTCTATCTTCATGCATAAATGGATACCAATGGAATGTTTGTGTTTGTGTATTTTCTTTGGATAAATCCGGAGAGCTGGTAAACTCGTCAAAATTTTAATATACCATTTGGTTATCCTTTAATGCCGATGTTGACAATTGGTGCATCTTGAAACTGTAAATTTCCTTTGAGGAAAAGCTGATAAATTCAAGCTTGACTGCATTTTACTTTTGCCAGCGGAATAAAGTCCACCGAATGAGGCCATATAGTTAGAAAACAAATAGAATTCGACTTTCCTCAGCTCACTTGACTCATCACATTTTTAATGCCACCGTGCTTTTTTCTATTTTTTGTCACGGTGCGAAGTATATAGTAAAAATTTGAGTTGCCTCTTTATGATATTTGTTCACATATGTGAAATTTTGTAGAATAGATTCAACATTACGTCATAACATATATGTATACTGTAACCATGCATAACAAACCCTGAATTTATAACCGGATCACCCTCAGCCGCGTTCCAAAGTGTCCCGCAAGAATAAACCTACATACATCCATAAATATAAGGTTTATGCAACGTATTTACCTTGTGATATATATTGAGCACATGGAGGAATAGGATGATCAAAAATTTATTTTTAGCCCCAGAAAAAAGGACAGAAATTCAAACCCAGAATTACATCAAATTTGAGGTTCTGAACACAGTTTTACTACAAACAATTCCGATGCGATCATCAAAATTGCTGTCTATATAATTACACCTTGGCATATTACATGTTATTACTAATATAAACTTCAAATGTGGGGAAAATAAGAATAGTTTATTGCCAATATTTTC
>JAANSM010004115.1:0-11806 GCA_036850725.1 Orchesella villosa
AACGACAACATTAGTTGTTTTTGTAAAAAATCCATGAGTACATGTAACAATATTTAAAGCAGTAAATCATTCAAGTGCCTACGATAAAACTAAAAAAAGCTATGCTATTCAGCTAGCATGAATATTTCATTTCAGACTTTTTAAATTGTATATAAAACTGAAGATGCACAATGAACATTTGAAGAGAAGGGAGCACGGGCCACCTATGTCTTTTCGGCATGTGTTATAAAAGTGTGTCTATTGCATGCATCATTTTTGTGCATAAACCTATACATATCCACTGGAACATGAGCAAGTCTGTCAACTAGGCTAGAATCTGGCGTAAAGTTATGTTTGTTTGCTCTCAAGAGTGTCAATAGTCAGTATGTCACTTTACTACTCACTATGATTCAGAAGTATACATGATGTTATGCAACACGAAGGGTTCCTCTGCAGCTCTGCAGTAGGGACCGCACCCCATTCACACATGGTTTGCCTAGAGAGCTTTATGGTGAATGAAATGTATTCAAGTGAGTATCTGCTCCATTTAATTTTGCTGACAAGCATAGGGGAACAAGATTACAGAAAAATGTGCCCCACACGAACACTTGCGTTTGAAACATGAACAACATTGAAAGCTGAAAAAGGGTGCATTATATGAGTTTTACGAGAGAGTCTTCTTAAAATACAATATCGTACTCGAGACATGAATTGAATATGATTGCATGCCAGCACTCCAGGACTTCATTATTTACTGTCAACCCCATCAAAAGAGCCTTTTGTCTCCGAGTTTTTGGTCGTTTGACGTCTTTTCATTATTCCCTCTCACTTCTATTGTCCGTAATAGTTTACGACTTAACTGCTAATTTTATCATGCTTCAATGTTGCTACTGCACTGTAATACCGATGTAGTAATACTAGGATACGTACTAGTATATAATGATTTGCAATTTTGAATCACTTCAAGTTGTAATTTTTACTCTATACATGTTCAATTAACAATGGAATCTCATGTAAAATTAAATTACAGCCGGCCTTATAGTGATACCTTCAAACGGAAATGTGCGCTTACAAGGATTTACAAAGAGAATGATAGAGTTTATGCCCTTCATTTGTACACTTCAGAAATTTTGCATTCAAATCTGAGCTTTGTGTGACCACGCAGATTTCTGAAATTTATGAACCATGAGCTGATAGAAATATGTTCAAGTCAGTTCAGTGCCATGTGTCTCAGCAGTAATTCACGGTAATAAAGTGTGGTGTATCAAAATTTACTTGGATCAGCTTGTGAGGTGATGTATAAAAGGGGCTAAAGGTCAGCGTATATAGCCAATAAAGATGTAGTTGCTAAATGAGAGTTGTTGTGTGCAAGCTTTTATTTGTCAGAAACAAGCCGCTTGTAATCCTTTTCTTCTATTCAGCCAGCCCGTCCTAAGCTGCTATTATCTATTATCATTTCTATGAAATACAACTGCAGTTATTTTCTCATAATCTGCTTTTCCCAAATAATGTGAATGCAAATCGGAGTGTATTGTCCTTGCCCTTTACATAAGGAACCCAATATTTGAAAGCATGACTATGTGGACAAAATCCCATAATCTACGCTTGAGCAATTGAGCATATTATTATCCTATTTTGAATTGCTATGCTAGACCAGAACATATGTTTTTCTATATTTCGTATATATTTATATAAAAGATTTATAACAAATTCAGGACCGTTTGCATCGATCTGTTTATTGCATGCATTAACCATGAGATTTTCAAAATTATATAGTTCGTTCATACATATGAGGATTTTAAATAATCCGAGGGTGCTGGAGGATTCAGCATAATCCGGAAAAGCTTTCTATTCTATCTACGTAATACTTTTTTATCCTTCTCCCGGATTTTAAGCAGATCACTGTAAAATATAGATATGGAATGTCCGTTTAAATAAGCCTGGTTCCATTATGAAACCAATTTATTATTACTGGGGGCTTTACATTAATATAAAAATGTAACCAACTTTAACTTTAGTAAATACAGTAATATTTTTTTGAGCATTTGACAGACCGCTTCGAATCCCTTCTCTTGACTCAATCATTTCATTTAGCTTGTGTTGTGTCGTGTCAGATATTTGGAATAAATGCCACGTACTTTGGTGCGTAAAAAAGGCATGTGTTTATTTTTTGCTTGTCATTTTTCCTGACTGATAATCTGATTCTCCATCCATCAGTCTGCAATTAGGAAACTTCAAAATGCTACGGCAAATTCCTACCTTCATTTTAGTTTGACTCGTGAGAAAATGTAATAATCAAATTATAAAATTCATTCAAACAATCACATGGCAGATAGATTTTTTTAAATTTCTGAATGGATTTCTGCAAACCCTCTCTCTATAGTCTATAAATATTCACAAAAACCAGTAACCCTTCATTTTGGAGTTTCGTAATAATAAGGAATAAAGATGAGATGTTTCTCGACAAAAGGACAATTTATTGCCCCCGGTAATTTCACAGTTATGCAACAAGCCAACAAACAAGCCTGGAATGAGCTACTACTGGCCAAGTGGCCGGTAAAGTAAGAGTAATAGATAATCACAGGCAGGTTAAATCGAATTGGAAACAAGGTGCGTAACAAAAGGGAAAACTTGTTGAGAAAACAGGATCTTCTTTTCCCTGGACTCTATCCACATAATATGAATGAATAAGAGTCGCCTGCGTTGCGTCATTTCTACAGTCTATTCAGACCTTGTCAAGCAACCTTTCCAGGGAGTCCCATAAAGTATATATGAAGAGCCATAGTAAGAAAAGACGGCGAAAAATGAATGAGGTAATCAACAAAATGAATGGTGCTAAGGCTGACAGAAGAAACCACTATTTCAAAGCGCTCCCAGGTAATCTGCGGAGTAGTATGGGAATCAGGGGCAAGTGATGACGTTCGGTAGCCACTATTTTTATGATCATGTAAAAGTTATAAAAGTCACTTTCTTTTTATAGAAATTCAATAAAAAAGCAGGTCTTATTCTTTAGAAGATTCGCCGGAAAACTCGTTTCCGATTGAAAACCTTAATCTTTACAGCTTTTTCTTTTATATGATACGAAAGTTGCAGTATTGTTGTTCAGTTTTCTACTCTTTACATTCAATTAAAGTATGTAGAATAGGAAATGGGGTCTTGTTTTACTATAACGTCTTGTTTTATCGGTGAATGGAAGTAGATACTCATTTTACGCTAGCTTGTTGAGGTAATAATAATTACCACCGTGTATTTGTTTTGCAACATCCTTTCAATAGGTGCATTCATGATTTTTTTAAAGCCAAAAACTGTTACAATGTGGAAGTTTGATTAGTGACTGCAAACTGCATGAGTTTCCATTGAATTGATTAATCAATTCCTGGGAAAGTTACTTAAAAGGGAGTTTTTATTGTTTAATTTACGCACTCTCGTTATTTTCAACGGTAATTCCAATTTGAACAGTATTCTGTACAGCGAAAGGGGTTAGAACTAACGAAAATCCAGTCGCTTGCTGTTACTATTAGTCAAATATATGAAATAAAAAACTATTTTACATATGATGCACAAAACTTATGGAGTGATTGCTGCACCCCTATGCTACCAGCACGTTTTAGTTTATAAGTTGTACACGTTAACGATTTAGACATTCCAAGGCCAGTATTTTGTACTCTATCTAGCGGAGGGGATTTCATATTAAAAGTGTTAGTGATGAAGGAAAGGAAATTAACAGGATTAAGCGATGTTCCTACTCATTCTCTGATTTCTAATCGCTTTCGATTAGGGTTAAAATATGATGATAAAAGTTTCCTACCTTAATGCTGATAATAATGAGCGTCCGAGGATATCGCTGAATCTTCTTCCCTTCCGGAAAACCATCGTTGCTGATCTGCGGGGTAGCTTCGCTTTATCAGGTGACACTGAATCCGCATAATATGCACTATTTTCCCGTATTTCAACCACATTGTCAGGAGAAGACAACTGCTCGTTACTGAAACACCTTCTGTCTTTGTCGTTACATCGTGCATGGGTTTTACAAGAAACTTGAATTTCACTTCCTGTAACTTTCCACATTATTACTCTTAAACAGAAAATAACAACGAATACATAGAGTAGCGAAATTGAAACACATCCAGGATCATCTCCCTAAAACCCTCTTAAAACCTTGGTTTTCAGGCATTTGGCAGATTTTATTAGCACCATTAATGCAGACAATATCAAACTTTGCATGATGACATGCAAGTGCAACTACAATAATATTTCATCCGCATCATAGAGTTTTTGTCTCTAGATTTTATATTGATGACTTCAGAAAATACGGTTTACGGCTGATTATTATTAGATATAACCCAAATAATTGGGCATTACTCACGCGTATTTTTAGACAGTCATAATTTAATGGAGTCGTATTAACCACTATGTAGATTTGTCTATATCTATCTAGATTTGTATCAGAATGCATGATCCACAAAAGCATTTGCTTTTTAGATACCCAAACTATTGTCACACAAGAGTACGAAACTGCCTAGTACAATACAAGCTGAAGTGCACAATGCCCCCGTTCTTGGAAACGGTAGCTTTTATTTCTCGGAGTGAAAGGGATATCACAACGAATTCCTTATGTTAATATGACCGCAGATGAATTAAAATGCACCTCTTTAGTGTCTTCAAGAACAAACATGTCTGAAAGGTGGAGAATTTGCGCTGTAATGAATTGAACAAATGAAAAAAGTAACTCATACTCATAAAAATTGCATCAAATGTACCAAACCTTCGTTCTAAGGTTGGGTTCGATTATACTTTGACGCACACTGCTTCACCTAAACTTTGTTAAGTTGGTAGATTAGCTGCGATCGAGTTAAAAACTGGTGAACTAGGAAAACAAGAAGACAGTTTAGTTGTATGAATGACTCAAAAAAACATCTAACTTGTTCTGTTGGTTAATTTAATTCAATTAAAGCATAAATACAGGATTCTCTGCCTTGTTTTTATGCTGAACCAAACTCTGAAGGTGTAGACTTGTGCGTAAAGTTAACTAGCTATCACGATTAACAACGTAGGGGCACTAATCATGACAAAATGCCGAGAGGCAAAGGAAGGTATTCATCATTTTTCTGAAACGTTTGCACATTTTATCAACCTCTCGTAGCTCCTGCGTGGGTATTTATTACTGAAATGTGATTTCAAGGTTGAATCATATATTATAACCATATTATTTTATTGTAATATCCCATTTTCCAAATTTTGCAGTTTATGTGGGGATCAACATCAGCTTGCGATTTGTTGGTAGTCATTTCAGCTTTTAAAGTGCCCATTTTCTGGGTTTCGTCTTCGTTGATTTGTTTGCTATCATTCAGAGGAGGCAAGTAACGACCAAGATTTTAAGTAGTTATGCTCAATTCCACGCACATTCCTGCTCAATGAAGACTACCTGCTGTTTTATAGGCACTTCAAAATACGTTTCTTGATGTTAAATGAAGAAAATAATGAGTTTTGCAGCTTTTGTTGCTGACTCTTGGTATCAATTAGCGCTCACGGCTAGAAATAATTAAGCAATTTAACTTGATTCCACAGGTTTTTCTTGATGTTATTATTTGTTTGAGGATGTTTAGATGTAGTAACAAGGATCTCATTCTTGGCTTTATACAACGTATCGTGGTCACGGAGGAACCAAAGTGAGCTTTTCTACCTCCCAACTTCACTGCCACAGTTGGTTGTCAGTGCCGCTTGTTGTGGTGTCTCAGATAAGTACGTGATGTAGAGTATGTCGTGATGTTTCTTTGTCATTAATTTCGTGGTTGTGGAACTTTCCGTGCATATTAAGTAGCAGCTTCTTATGATTCTCGCATGTGTGCAGCAAAGAATTTAAATTAATTCCTATATCACTTTGCAATTTTAGTATCGTATGATATGCGAGCTAGAGAGCTACTCTCATATTAATCTTTACTTACGATCTTTGAGTAGTTTTCAGTTTTATTAGTAGTTCAAGTTAGAAATTCGGCGCTAATGAAAACATGGTAGCTAGATTTATAACAAGTTCATGACAAAAAACTTTGCACTTGTGTCTTATTATACAAAAGAATCAGATCAGATTGTGTCAACGCATAATATGCTTTCTCTTTCAGTGAACTACGACAGCAGCTTACTTAATTGGAACACCAAAATGGAGTAGAGAAACTATGTGCGGAAATGTTTTATACCACGAGCATCTAAAAGTTAATGGATTTTTAATTTACAAAAGTGGTTCTTGAAGTAAATGACAAACAGTCGGACGGACTATACATAACGTTCTCTGCATTGATATGAATGTACTAGTTTACTTTCGTAAATATTAAAAACTAACAAGCATTAGAAATTAATTGCGGGTATATTATTCTGTTCTTTTTGGTTGGATTATGGTTGGTTTTATTTTTGTACATTTATTTTTACTTGCAATCAATTATAGTCCGACTAGGCATACGTATGACATTATTTAACTGAACTTCTTTGCAACATCATTACAATATTTTAGCGACTCATGACAATACTGGCCATGGGTATGTCTGTACATTTAAATAAAAATGGTAAAATTAGGGTTATGTGATGTAATAATAGCATCAAATCAATAGAAACATTACAAATTACAATTTACAAATTACAATAGGAAACCAATAAAGTTTTCCAATCTTGAAGCTCATTTAATGATCATGAATGAACTAAACTTTAAGTTTTGTGATTGCTATGATCGTATTAGCACCATATTCTACCGTACAGTGCACCCAGACACTTTGAAGCAAATGAAATGTTTTGTAAATTTAGTGTAAGTATTAATAAATAAATATTAAATTTTATAGTATCAGTTAACAGTTTTGTAGCATTTACACCGTAGAGCGTATACATCCGTTGACTCCACAAGTCAGTTTGAAAAACTTACAAAGGAAACTATCAAAATTAGTACCATTTTCTTGTGCTATAAAAAGGTAAAAAGTATCTCAACAGTAGAAATTATGTTTAAGAGTATTTTTACAGACTCCAAATGAAGTCCAACAATCGGATTTATTACCCATATTCTTCGATACCTATAGAATGCAGATATTTCATTGTCACTAACATTACAACAAACAGTAATCTTCGAATTTCATCGTGTTCTGACTCACTGTGCACTACAGACGGATCGTGTTTACGAAAAAATCTAACTATATACAAAAAGTGGAACGGTACAAACCTACGACCTTCTAAACTGGTGGCACACAATACGAATGCCCCAACAACAAACAGGGCTTCATGTAATTAACGGTGTTTTGCTAAGTGTGTGGATACTTACGAATCTAAAAAGCATATATTATTCAAGTATGCTTCTTTAATGACTATTATTAATACAAATTTGAACATATTATTGTGGATTCGTTCGTTAAGGCTATGGTGCGCGTCAAGTAACATTGAATATATATTACTAACAATGATCGAGGGGGTTTGTATTAAATATTGCTTCAACGGATGGCATTGTAAAAAAAACAATCTTATTGACATCTAATAACAGTAACAGTAACCTTCAATCTTTCTCCATACTCCTGATTAACAAACACGACCGGACACATTGAAGTAGACCGGTTTACAATGAGATGAACACATATATTTACGCTTCATACACCTTTAGTTTACACTCCAACATATACTGAAAAACAAAAAAAAAGTTTATTTAAAAATTGTTGAGGATAAAATTAAACGTTTGAAACATTTTTTTTGGTGTACAATTTTATGTGGCATACAGCATGCTGAAGTTCCTTGGAAAATACGTCTCAAAAATACGGTTCGAAAATCATTCCCTAGTTGAGACAAGGACAAGAGTAAATTAGGAATCAAAATTTAAAGTGCGAAATAATCGAATGTAACATGAGAATGGCCACAGCGCGCCAACACTTTCTCTGTTATTAGGTTTGTTAGTCAAAATGCGATTTCATTCTCATACGTGCATATCGCCACCACCACTCTCAACGATCCATTTCAAGTTTCTTCACCTCTCCCTAGCATACCCATACGCTAATTCTAGATTGCAAACCTCTAAAACGTTCTACATTATTATTGTTGGGATAATGATGCCGGAAATTTCCATCTCAAGTTTTTTATCGCATTCCTACCCATTTTTGCTACTCTCCCCACCTCTCATGTAACATCATCCGCTGCTGCTTACAATTCGAGTTTAAAGACAAAAGTGTACTACATCTATATCAACGACGCGACGACGATGGGTGAGTGGAACTGACTGACATTATAATACAATGGTGTGACTAGATGAGGAGTTTAACAGTGCATGGACAGAAGGAGCGATGAAAGGCGATAGACGCGGAGACAACCAAATCTTTGCATGACAGGAATGCGTGGGATCGGAATTGATCCAATGCTGTTTCCGGTGCTCTCCGTTGTAGATTGTATTGCATCTACGCCAGCATCACTTCCTGGAGCGGCCGCAGCAGATTTTGATGGAGTTGATTGTGGAGTTTTCTTTGGGCTGTTGGCAGCCAATTGACAGCTTGGGTGAGCCATATTTCACGCGGAAATGATCTGCAAAAACAAAAACAATGGTATGAGAATATTAATTAAGTATTATACTGTCTGTAGACGTTTATATTCTTCCCCTGAAATCATCTTTGATTTATACCCCGGTCGAACAATCTAATTGTATTTTAAAAAATTGAGTCCATCAAAAGTTGTATTCATGTACTTCAGTTAGCCGCTCGAGTCGTAATATTTGAATTACAGCTTGCGAAGCTCTGCACTGCTAAAATATAGCATCCATACTTATGCCATCGATGATCGTTGATCTTGAATGACTAAATTCAAGATTCATGAAGTTTAAGCACTTTGGAAGAGTATTTACCTTAGTACATCAATTTTTAATGAATATTTCTACGCCAATGTGAAGCGGCTTCAACTAGTTTATATATAGAAGTAGTCATTTTATGAAAATTATATAGCACAAGTGTGAATTTATAATCTTCTCTTGGGGAGTATCAAAAATGCAACAAAACGGGGAGGCATAAGCATATTTTATACCGTGTGCCAGTTTAATATTTACTTGATCTCAACTTCTCAACTGTGCCAGAATTTCCTGAAACGTTTCAACCTCAACGACTGCAACACGAGCAGTATGAATGTATAAGTTGAGTCTCTGACCATGTACTTGCATTGTTGTAATGTGTGTTTGCGGAGGTATAGAAATGGTTTCATGGTACTAAATTACCATGCTATACACTTGGGATACTGGCTATTGGTATTGTATGTGCATACAAAGCGAAACCAACATCTATAATGCCCAAGTTTCCCAAGCCTTTGGTACAGAATAGTCAGTTCTCATGGCATGGGACTGCTGCTGGGTGGAATGAATTTAACGATCTGGCCGATACGAGCGATTCTATGAACCTGGTGCGCACAAGACGTTTGGGAAGCCTGCCTGCATAAACGAGCTGAAACACAACTTATTCTACAGTTTCCGTTATACATACATATATTCCAACTATAATGAACGATATATACAGCGTATCTAAATACCTAGACTCAACTAGACTGTCATTCGTCATTCTAACAGGAGTTTTTCTGGATTCTCTTTACATCCAAAGGTTGCGTGTTTCCATTTATTTTATTGGCAATATCATGTTTTATTATGCTTACCTTGTAACTTAAGAATCGGTGCATGCATTACTCAGCAAAACAAAAACTTTCGCTACGACGTGTCCCTGTTATATTTATCTTGTATGATGTTGTGGTAAATAATGCTTCTCAGTTTTTATGTAATCTGAGCAACTATTGTCAATTGCAAATGACATTGAATGTTTTCAGTTATAGAAGAGCGGACTGAAATAGTTGCTTGTTGCATTCGAAAACATGGAATTCTCAAACGTCAAGACAAACTGAAAACTTGAGAAATTCTCCAGCAAATGAATTCCGTTATCCGAACAAGTCCCAGCTGTGAGGTTATCGATTTCCAGACACGTAACATATCTCAACTGCCAGTTGGAATGTGTTAAAATTAGACATGGTGAAGCCTAGAAAGATTATTATAAGTGCTACAAAGTAATGACTTCCAAATGAGCTGAACATGGGTAAATCAATGACTCGTGTCGTTTTTTATTGTCCAAATAATAAATGAAAACTCCACAGCTTGTAACTTCTCGGCTTATATGTCAAGGAATGAAGGAAATGCAACCCCATAAAATGTGTTTTTTGTCCTCAGAAATTCTACAACCATGAAAAGAGTTTGGATGCCTTAAAGATGTAATTACATATGTTCGAGGTTATATATTGACTTCATATACTAGTTTACATTCTGAGTTCGAGTGCATCTATAACACAACCCTATGAATTAAGTTCATGCTTGACTTTGGTTTCTGTAACGTCAATTCCTCGACTTCCTTATCCCTCCAAAACACTTTTTTTTACTTTATCTGTAAGCCATTGGACCATAAAATTCAAGGGAATTCGAAACATTTTGTGTATCTTTTTACGGTGTCATCTATGATGGAAATGTCTACCAAGATCGAGTACTGCTGTGGTGACATTCCAACTTTTCTAGAGAGATTTAACACTGGAACTGCAGTGAAGTATTTAGTTCAGGTTTAGAATTCACCGAAAAAACCGTCAATCGTGGAAATCGAAGAGATTATGAAGCTGGGCTAGCCAATATGTATGCAACTATGTTTGGCAAGAATGGATTAACACGACTTTAGTTTATGCTTACTATTCTTGATATCAAAATGCAGAATGCAATACACTACGACAAGATTAGATATTATGTACATATAGTCACTGCATGCAAACACGCATGAAGAAACGTCAGATTTTCCTTACATCATCATGGTATGGTACTAAGAAACTTATGTTGTATTTAGGAAGTACAAAGAAGACAAAAAGTGTTGCAGAAAACTTGGTTCTATTCTATACAACTGTTTGTACAGTGTGTAACATCTCTAGATGTGACGTGAATAGCATCAGCAGCCAAGTTGAATTATGAACTTCTTCACAGCTTACTCAAGACTTAAAAAGCTTATTTCAATTTTTTTGCTGGAAAGTAAAACAAACCAACAAAGATAGACGTGCATCAAAGAAAAACGGAAGCTGGAAGTGAAATGATAAGAACAGAGAGCAAGAGCAAACTGTAAGTTGTTGCTACTTCATTTCCCGAAGTACTTTATACCCTGTGATTCAGATATCCGTTATCTCCGAACATGTAAAAAAGGAGTAGTGTAAGCGAAAGTTTTTCATTATTTGTCTTTCTTTCCGATGAAACATTTAGCTTATGCGGAAGGAAATATGCTTAGCTTTGTGTTTATTCGGAGCTTTTATTTTCCTCGGTTGTCGGTATTTTGCTAAAAAATTCTACCTCTAAATCGGAATCGAGATTTTTTATAGCGCCAGACACCAGAAGAATCAATGAAGCTGATTAAATGGCTCTCTACATGGAGAATATACAATCATTTCAAAGTACTGGAAGAAAAATATACTTATGTAGCTTACAATTTTGTTACATTCTTCAGGCCAAAAATGAAAATTAATGCATTAAATATGCATTACAAATTTCATATGTTGCTCTTGCGGAAATTCTTGTATAACCATGCTTGAAAGTCTGCACTTGTATTTTGTAAAAGAGAAACTAGATTATTTATATAATTTTCCCGATCACCGATACTCCATTTTTATATTGAATAAAACATTTCTCTATAAATGTTACGAGAAACAAAGCTTAAATTACACGGAAATAAGGCACACAAACAGGTTCGTCACACTAAATACACTCCCAAAAAAATCATGAGCGGAAGGATGCTCCAAAATTTTATTAGTTTCCTCAGGATGTTTAATG
>JAANSM010004116.1:0-11801 GCA_036850725.1 Orchesella villosa
ATTTGGTGCCTGAATTCCGTCCATCTCTTCGTCCATAACACGTTACTATAATTTAAAAAAATTGACAATCTCAATTCAGCACTCTATTGTTGATTGTAAATTGTATTTGGCTTCAGACAGATAACTTATCAAGCATACAATCAACATAATTTTAAAGAGTAAATATGAAATATGCTCCAAAAATACAGCATATTTGAACATCTACATGCTTGACACCTGCGAAGTTACGTTCTATTTTAATGTGACTGAAAGCTACACTGTCACTGTGACTGTACACCGCCACCCAATACTCATACAATCATAATATTATCAATAGCAGTATTAACGTTAAGTCACAACGTTGTTAGCCCTCTCACCTTTCTAAAGTGCAATACTGATACTGAATAAATCAATAAATTGCTGACTGGAAGTACGGATTATATAAATTGAAATTACTACGAAATACTTTGTCTATATCGACTGTCAGTCAATGAATACCTATTGGCACTTACGACTTGGGTATCAAAAACCAAATCATCGCCAGGATCGTGATACTGATCTACCATTTACAGAACGTGTATATAAAGTAGTTAACTGACAACTGATAACTAATATCATTGTTGTTTTACACGCTGGTTTGATACCTATCGTTCTTCTATTCCGAATCCTTGACACTGAATGTTCGATTCAACATCAATAAGTCGTGAACAAAACATTATCCTGTGATGATATTACATAATATTTCAAGAGTTAACTCAACACATTACCTAGTTGCAACTTAGTTTGACCTAAAACACACTCAACCTACCTCCCTTCTAATACAACAGCAATGATATAAAAGCAATTTACAATTTACTTACCAATCGACCCCTTGAAAAAGCACGTACTGACCAGTTGTCAGTTATCCTGTCACACGAAAATGTCAGTTAAGTTGAAGTAAAACAGCAATTTCTTAATTTTACAAAATTAAACTATTGGGACCGAACCAAAAGCAAAAGCTTTCTTTTCCGCAGCGAGCTATGGAGTGTAAGAAAGAAAACTTGACGGCGTCCCTCACATTCATTCGGCTATACCGAGCTGTGTAGTGTGTAGGGCTACGAGCGAACGAGGCAATAAAAAAATCTCCTTTTTGTTGTGTTTGTAGATCTCGTAATATACGAATACAATCTGTATCTCGTGTATGCCCACTTCGCTTCTTCGGTATATAGTGTGCTGCTACTTTTTACCAATGCATGGTATGTAAATGGTAGGACGGATAGCGTCTCCAGCAACAGAACAGAAGAGCCGGCCGGGATGGATGTAGGATGTAGCAGCACAGGGACAACAGACGAGTACACGCTATAGCCAGTTTAGTTAGTAGCAGAATGTACAGAAGAAGGAGCATAAAGTACGCTAAGGCATAAAATATAAGGATGAGTTCAAAAAATGCGTTATATATACTCTGGACTCTTCCTTCAATCGCATCTCTCTTCGCAGAATGAAGTTGAGGTGCATTATAGCTACTTTTGATGCTTTCTTTTACATTACAACATAGTTTGTGAATGGGTACGAGTTTGACAAAAGATTCCTTGCGGCATTTCAATTTCAACACATTTATACACAAGGGAAGGTAGCTATACCAAAACATCACAAAAGATTGAGTACATGATGTGTTAGTAATTAGCAAGGTGGGGGAATATGAATCTACAAACATTTCGAGGTGGATGTTGTTGATAGCAGGGTAGAGAGGTGGTAGAAGCAAAAATAAAATGCATGATGAACTGTCAGAAAGGAAAGGAGATTTATGGCCACCGGCTACTTCCCGCACCATTCCAATATGTATAAGTGATGCAACCGATATCGAACGCCAGTATGGAAATCAAACAACAGACTCCCCAAAAATTCCGCCGATACGCGATGCGATGCTGTTGTTGTAGACTGTTTTGAAGTGTTAAGCGTCGTCCCTGAAAGAAGTCTCATTTGCGTATCGGCTTACCATTTTTAAATGCAAATGTCCTTGATGATCAATCACAACAAAATCTTAACTTATTTACTTTGTACGGACTGGTATTGAATGTATAATCTACAGCACAAGCTTGCTTCGGAGAGGTATAGCATTTCAAATGTACCAAGCATATTAATAAGCATCATGAGTAAAAATTAAACCATTTCCCATACTCATAAAATATGAGATCAAATCATAACGAGGAGGAACCAAGTCAAAGATTTAATTGTACGAAAGACGAAACGATGCGATATTTTGTTTAGATATATGCCATGCCTATACTATATATGCCCTTCTTACTGCTTTGACTCGAAAATGAAATTTTATTTTAAAATTGAGATATATTACACAGTAATGATACTCGTTTTTAGGGCATGGACCTTAGTATATGGATGGTGTTCAATAGAGCATAGTAAAAATGATAGAATAAGTATAATGATTTTTGTCACGCGTCAACCTGTGATACCCACAAATAGATGCTAATAATTAAGAACAAATACTGTAATACTTACCCGTAATGTAAAATACAGCTCAATTTCAGTTTCGTCAGTCTGTAACAAAACAAAAGGTGAAAGGATTCGAACAAAATTAACTATACTGTTACCACACTAACCACTAACTATACCAACAAATGTTAACTACGTTTACAAAAGTAAATCTAGCAAGATAAAATAATGAAGGAATAGGAGTACACTAAACGATAATACTTACTTAAACTTTGAACTTACTTAATAGCACCACTGCTGGCAATAATTAGCATGAAAAAATAATATATTTAAGTAATATCTTATCTGATATAAGGTTTAGAAGGTATGCTATCAAGAGCTTAACGTTAATTGAGTTATGGTTCTAAACAAAACATTTTAAACTTAATTGCTACAAAATCCCCGTCCCATCTAGTTGAAAAGTATAATGAATGGCTTATTGAGCAAATATTCATTTATAATATTATGTACAATACGTGATTGTCTTGTGAGTGTACACACAATTGAATGCCCTACTACTGTATGTAATTATATGTATTTAAAATTGAATTCTAATCTATACCTATGATTCCACGCTCGCATGTAAATCGTAGCTGCTACTGTTAAACAGTAATTTTTAACTTTATGTCACGGATAACAATTTTGCTCCATTAGATAATGAAATGACAATGCCATGGCTGATTAATAATTAGCGACTAGTCATGATTTAGATTAACACAATGACTTTTTACATAATCCCATCGCTGTGTTGATTCAGTGTCCAAGTACTTTTGGAAGTCTGTGGAATATTTAAGCCCTAATCCCGGATGCATGTTCCTCCATTCATTATTTTGCCAGTTGTAAGCAAAAAGCTCGATCACACGTGCAATCGTGTCTTCATTCTGAAATTATTGAAATAGAACAAGACTACAATGACGTACTCTTTCAATTTAAAGAAGAGAATATGTATTTTAATGTTACACACGACTGTGAATGCTTTCTTTATCTTTGAACATCAATTTTATGCTAGTTATGCTTACACTAAAAATCTGCACGTCTTCAGGTTTTTCAAGCTTCTGCCCGTCCATCGGAGATTGCAAGTCACGAAAAATTACCACTCCCCGAATAGCATACCATCCACCATATGTCGGATGTATCGCCACCCCACTTAAGTTCTACACGTTCACGTCAAAACATCAACAATTTCTCTACTTACTGATATTAACAACCCAATCTACGGATACAAACTTTAAAGTTGTAAATCTAGCTTACGGATTTTTCAAAAAATCTTTTTCTCTGCATATTTTCGGGTAGGTAGGATTTATGGAGGTACTGAACAGCGCCTGCAACATGAGCAGCAGTTTGAACTAAGACTTTGGGGCGTCTGCTAGGGTGGAGGTCGAAATCATGCAATGTGTCCACTTCAAATCCTGCAGTTTGCAAATCCTGAAATACATGATATTGCACCCGCCAAATGAACAAAAGTAAGAATAAGAACCGGACAAAAAGTGAATAAAACTTTTCAAGCTTCAGTCAGTACTACTAAACTTTAAATTACCTCTTTGACCACTCCAAAAACGTGTTTCATACTGTCATCTAGTGGATCTTTGGTATGGAAATCTGAATTTTCTTGAAGCTTGCATGATACATAGGGCACGATGCATTTCTCGAACACGTCAGGTCCGCTGATAATTACAAATGCTAGCGTGTCTTCCGGATAATCTAGTTGAAACTTAGGTCCGACTTTCTGATTGTACCAACCCACCTAACACCCGAAAAATCAATACGAAACATAAATTACAATTATTATTACTCGACTCGACTGCTACCCATATTGGCAGCAACCAGGCAATTTAATAACTAATAACATTACTGACCAGGAAAGGATGCACATCTAAGCCAATAGGTTCAAGAGCAGATGAAAGAATCACTCCAATACTTTCATGGTACCCGGCTGCCAAAAGTTTTTCTTGGTAGCAATAGGTATTGTGAGCAAACAGTTCATTGTCTTGTAATAAAGTGATTTGCTCTCCTCCACTCCTGTTCACTTCTTCCGGAACGAGATCAGCCATCGTTAATCTGCCTATTTCTCTTGTGCCAAATTGATTTGTTCAGTTCAGAGCATCTAAAAAGAGATTTTTTCATACAACAAAAGTATTTCATTAACATTCTATATTAATTTAATGAATGATTCATTTTTTTTAAATCACTCTAGTCTTAAAGAAAGTCATTTGTCATCACTCATTGGAGATGGGCAATGACACTGAAGAACTCATACGCACAGTAGACAGATACAAGCAATTTAAAATAAATTTGATACTACCAACTACTGACACCCAGCCAGAACATACCGTATTCCAAAAATCTGATTTCATTTCGTTTTGATTTTTGGTTTACCTATCCTATCACCATTCACAGTTTTAATAGCACATGAAATTTTAGTAATTACTTTCCTCGTTTTCTTCTGCGGAATGCATGGTTCTCTGCATATAGCAGCCAAACCAGCTGCAAATGAACCTGATGCACGACCAATTTGTTTAGGTAATATATAGCGAGCGAGTCCATCATGTGTGTGCGTGTGCAAAAAGTTGGTTTGTGTAGTGATTTCAACAGACATGCAGAAGAAGCAAAGCTATTTGTTACATAACAAAAAACAAACTTTTACGCATCTCTCGCACCACGAAATCATCTTTGTTTCATATTGCCCCATAACAATAACACAAATGTTTATGGAAATGGAAACAATTGCCTTTGGCTGAATTTTCTGACAAATTGTACTACCCTACGGTACTTCCTTCCAATTACTGATTGATTATATTATGATTACTGATACAACGTTTGTGCCTTATGTTTTGAACCAGAACCATCAATAAATTAGTCATACAAAATCAACTTCACATATCATATCTCCTTTTATGTTGGACCTTATTTATCTATATGCAAAATGCGTCAATATCAATTAGATCAATGCAATGCGCAATGTACTGTCAACTAACTGTTCTTTTGGTCATTTAGATCTTGATCTTGTTGCAGAGAATCAGAGAAATGAAGACACTTTCACTTGCCGTGCCGATGCCGAGGGTAAACTGATGATGATGTGAAAAAGAATTTTTACTAGGAGTTTTTGGTTAGGTAAGTGTTAGGATATGGAATCTTCCATCGTGAAATTTTTCTACCTGCAGCCGCAGCATTGGCAGCGACTTTCTTTGTTCTTAATGTTCTACTCTATAAATCTATTAGGTAAAAATATGTTACAGGTGTTATAAGAATCAACCACTGTCGCCATCAGCCAAAGGCCATGTTGCATGTCAGGTTCCATGAAATAGAGAAAAAGATCTTGTCTCATCATTCATGACAAACATTCTGGGCACTAGGTCTAGGTACAACATGGGATTTTTGGGATAATCTTCGAAACCGAATATAAACGGACAGGAAATCGGTGAAAGTGGCTTCCAATCATGCTTGCTTGTCTACAAAATAGTATAGCGTACTCATATTACTCCGACATTCAAAAGACCATTCAGCGAAATAACCAAAGAAAGAATTGGATGAGTAAAAGCACCGAAGTATACGAAGGAAAACTAAAAACGTTCAGAAGCACTCGATGCGCGAGGAACGGCATAGAAGTGAGTGACTCTAGACTCTTATTGCAAGGATGCTGTACTTTCACGAAATCCTGCAAGCTTTCCGGTGTAGTAATGTTACATGGGATCAGTATCAGTATGCCGTATGTACTGTTTATATGCTGAAGAAGAATATTCTGTGTTTTTATCTCATCTCAGCAGAGTTGTGTTGTGAGTTGTGAGTACATCAACCATTACAAACAGCGGCAGCTTGCCGGAATGAAAAAATGTGTTTATACGACAGTCACCGTCAAGTTCAGGTTCCGAACTTGTCTAACTAGCACTCGATGCGCGAGGAACGGCATAGAAGTGAGTGACTCTAGACTCTTATTGCAAGGATGCTGTACTTTCACGAAATCCTGCAAGCTTTCCGGTGTATAATATTACATGGGATCAGTATGTACTGTATATATGCTGAAGAAGAATATTCTGTATTTTTATCGCATCTCAGCCTCAGCAGAGTTGTGTTTTGAGTACATCAACCATTACAAACAGCGGCAGCTTGCCGGAATGAAAAAATGTGTTTATACGACAGCCAAGTTCAGGTTCCGAACTTGTCTAACTACTGAAAATACACATGATTATTGGTAAAGGGCTGATTCCATTTAACATCTGGAGTGCGTTGACAGTCAGATCTAGTCAAATATGTGTATGAATTATTGTGCCATATAATATACTTTACCACAAGTATGGGGAAATTAGTTTAGTTTGAACCTTATTACTTATCCGTACTGTCACATTAAATTTAGTGTTTAGACAGAGAAGGAGAAAACTTTCCTTTTGATTGTGTTTGTTCAGTTGTACGTGGTTGTACCGAAAGAAACTACTTCTTTCTTGTCTTTCATATCTCCTTTTCATGAGGTGAAAGTATAATCTTTGAGAGCCAAAAGCAGAGCGGATACAAACAATAAAATGGTTGTAAGAAGTTACAATGATGAGCTCCAATATTTGGAGAAACTTTCGGAACATAGTTGGAAAATCAAGAAGGGTTTCCAACCTAATATGAACGTAAGAGTAATCTTAAATCTAATGTTCATCTTCTTGTTGTGACTCCAATAGGACTGGGTAGTACTGCTCATTTTCAAACAATTTTTTTTTGAAATTTTCACAGGTGGAAGGCGTTTTTTATGTCAACAAGCAGCTAGAAAAGCTAATGTTTGATGAATTAAGAAATGCATGCCGTCCAGGGGCTGTAGGTGGATTCCTACCTGGCATGAAACAAATAGCTAATGTTGCGGCCCTGCCTGGCATAGTTGGAAGATCTGTCGGCCTTCCTGATGTTCACTCTGGATATGGGTTTGCCATTGGAAATATGGCTGCCTTTGATTACGATGATCCTTTGGCAGTTGTATCTCCTGGAGGAGTTGGATTTGACATTAACTGTGGCGTCCGCTTGTTAAGAACAAATTTATTCGCCAACGATGTACTTCCCGTGAAAGTTAGAAAGCACAAAGACAATAATATGTGTAATTCTATTTAAACCGTCGTACTGGTCGTACATATAGTTTTGAGTTCGTCGTTTATTTAATTTTGTTTATTTATTTAATAACATTATTTAGGAAGAGTTGGCTCAATCACTTTTTGACCACATTCCTGTTGGGGTGGGATCAAAGGGAATAATACCTATGACGGCTAAGGATTTGGAGGAAAATTCGCCAACGATGTACTTCCCGTGAAAGTTAGTAGCACAAAGACAATAATGTGTAATTCTATGTAACCGGGTTCCGGTCGTACGTATAGTTTTGAGTTCGTCGTTTATTTAATTTTGTTGATTTATTTAATAATTTCATTATTTAGGAAGAGTTGGCTCAATCACTTTTTGACCACATTCCTGTTGGGGTGGGATCAAAGGGAATAATACCTATGACGGCTAAGGATTTGGAGGAAGCTCTAGAAATGGGAATGGACTGGTCATTACGTGAAGGCTATATATGGGCGGAAGATAAGGAGCATTGCGAGGAGTATGGCCGTATGCTCCAAGCAGACCCATCTAAAGTTTCAAGTCGTGCGAAAAAGCGAGGACTTCCTCAGGTACATTATAAAATAGTACATACTACATATCTATTCCCCGAGTCAATGACTTGGGTGAATAAAGATCACTGTTCTAAACCAACGAATATCTGGGAAGTCATACTCTTTTATGTCTATTCCAGCTTGGAACGCTTGGAGCGGGTAACCACTACGCAGAAATTCAAGTAGTTTCTGAAATTTACGATGTATGGGCAGCTAGAAAAATGGGAATAGAAGAAAAGGTATTGTTTGATAATGCATGAACAGACAGCAATTATAGATAAGGCAAAAGTATTAAACATTATAATAGCTAAGCCATGTGTTGTTTTTAGGGACAAGTCTGTGTTATGATTCACTCCGGTTCTCGAGGATTCGGTCATCAAGTAGCAACCGACGCATTGTTAGCCATGGAAAAGGCTATGAAAAGGGACAATATTGAAACCAACGATCGACAATTAGCTTGTGCGCGTATAAAATCTCAGGAAGGGCAAGACTACTTAAAGGCGATGGCTGCAGCTGCGAATTTCGCTTGGGTTAATAGAAGCTCTATGACGTTTCTTAGTAGACAGGCGTTCTCTAAACAATTCAATATGTCCCCCGATGATCTTGATATGCACGTTATCTATGATGTATCTCATAACATTGCTAAGATTGAACAACACATTGTAGATGGAAAACAGAAGACGCTTCTTGTTCATAGAAAAGTATGAGCAATATTTTATAAGTTCTTACCTTCTCATAAATGCAAAATATGTTATTTCATAGTCGCAAATAATTACATTTCTTGTTCTTAGGGTTCAACAAGAGCTTTTCCTCCTCATCATCCCTTAATACCGGTAGATTACCAACTGACTGGCCAACCAGTTTTAATTGGAGGTATTTTTTGGTATTACCTTATTGTACTAACTTTTACTAGAGTAACGTAAACGTAAATGTTTCATATCGTTTATACAGGCACAATGGGTACATGCTCTTACGTCTTAACTGGAACCGAGCAAGGAATGCAAGAGACGTTTGGCAGTACCTGTCACGGAGCCGTAAGTATCAAGTAGCGAATATTTGAGGTTGACGTTATTCTATTCCAGTGGTTTACATCTCTAGTCTACATTTTTATGATTATTTTTTAGGGACGGGCACTTTCTCGTGCAAAGTCTAGAAGAAATTTGGATTTCAAAGACGTGCTTAACAAGTTACATGAACAAGGAATAAGCATTAGGGTAGCATCACCTAAGTTGGTCATGGAAGAAGCCCCTGAAAGTTATAAAAATGTTACGGATGTTGTCGACACGTGCCATGCAGCAGGAATATCAAAAAAATGTATTCAGTTGAAGCCCATTGCTGTGATTAAAGGATAATTATTTACTACAAGGATTATATATTGCACTGTTGTATATAACTTATCTTATACCTCCACTTAAACCTCGAATCTCGCTTTCCTTCAACATTTTCTCATTGTCCCCTTCAGGTATTGCTAGTAGTCAATTTATACTAGCATTATATTAACTCTCTCAATGATTTCGATTACGATTCGTGACTGTAAACACTTGATTAATTGTAATGTTCTAATCCAGTCAGACCAAATTGAATGTTATGTTATTAATTGTTTGTTTTCAATTTCATTATGTATAGATACATTTCATATAAACAATAAATTAGCTTATATTTAACGCAGTATTTTCATGACCTCTGTTAAAGTCATATTCATTAAAGGACACAACTACGAATGAACAAATAATTTGGAGGTTAATGACAATCCAGTACAGTGAGATACATGAGTAAGACGCTTGGCATTTGCAAATATTAAGGTAGTCATTCATCACTGCCATTTTGGGTTGGAAAATATATGTATGACAAAAGTTCTCACGCTTAGTTTCAAGTCAGCCAAGCACACTTCACTGTGTGTACGTGTGTCGTATATACTGTGCATGGCGTACATGAAGTTGTAATGTACTGCGGACTTCGATTTTTTCAGAACATAACATGATAATATTAGTAGGTACTAGGAACATTGTAGAAGCCCATGGACATCAATCAACATCCCTTCCTAGGTATTATGCATAATACGTAAGGCGTCATGAAGGCACGAGACACAGTAAAATAAGGTTGGGTTCAAGGGTTAGTCACACGTCATTTGGATCCTATCGTTTGCATATAGTGTCGAACTTTATGATACCTGACGACAAGTTCCACTTTATACAAACATCTCCTTTATGCCTCCATTCATCCATCCAAACAGTTCTCACACTCCTAAGCTTTTCCCATGAATGCAAAATTGTCCTCGTTTCAGTCATGGAAAACCCGTTGTCATTCTCACCTTAGGGTAGCTTTATGAGTGATGATGATGCTAGCGAAAATATATAAGCAATACTACAATGGTATTGTAATTATAAGTCCTACCATAATGAACTGGGGCATGCAACTATTAAAGAGTATTTAATTATCTCGAAAACATATTCCTTGGCGTACAACAAAGAACATATACACAGCTTACGTAATTACGTCGTACTTATGTACATGTCTAGTGGGAGGCAATAACACTCATCAATCAGGACTTGAATCTTCATCATCACCAGTATTTCCGCTTTAAAATAGGATAAGTTTGCCCCAATAATGCTGGATATGGCGAGTTTAATTGTTCACAGTAGTAGTGAGACATATTAACGTATCAAATGTTTTATTAATTATTACAAGTCACTTTACAAGTTCTTTTGCATCTATGCGGTGTTTGTATGTAGACGATCCACAATTAATAAAATAAGTTACTGCATTCATTTAATCAGTTGCAAGATAAGATAAATTCAACCAAGTGTTTTCACATCATGTGTGCTAGTCAGTAACAGCATCGAAAAGGCTAGTCTGTGCAACCAAAACATAACTGGTGACTGGACACTAGAGGAAGAAATGTAGACACGCTTCGTAGAAAAGTGATAACCGATTATGAAACTTCAACTGGACATTTTCCTCTGAAAATTTCACCAAAAAAAGTGGAGAGAGTTTTTTTGTAAAGCAGAATCATGAACATCTACTATAGGAGGATTGGAAGGATTTTATCGTTACTATTTCTTATACCTGCAGAGATACTTTCATCTCCTTCAAACCGTCCTTACTCTGGAATAGACAGTAAGTCAGAAAACCATTATTCACATGAAATGACACTAAAGTGAAGTGATTAATTTCATCAATTTTATTTTATACAAAGGAAGTAAGCTGCAATTCAATGAGCAACCAGAGATAGTGCATAGAAATGAAAGAAATGAAAAATTGACAATTTTTAAGCTGGTGATGTTAGGCCAGGTTTGTTGCAATAAAAACTATTAAGACTTCATGTCTTGCTTCGAATGCAGGAAGCAAAACAGAAGACGTTTACGAATGTCTTTCTATTAATCCTAACCATATTGTTTTCTAGCTTCAGAATTTCGTAGAAGATGAAATGGGAATCGAAAGATTTACGGACCCTTTCTGGGTGGGGACGTCGTTTCTGACGAACCTTCTTGAGAGTAATTTTAAGGATTGATTACGAACCTAACTCCTCCAAAGCACCGAATTGAATGTTACAAATATTGAATATATTGACTGCATAACATTCAATTCTGTCTGTATTAATAAATATACTATCGTTTAAGGTATGAAGTTAAATGGTTTGGTTCTGTGTTTTAAAATGACTTGAATGTGTATAACCTCAGCCTCTCGGTGGAACGTAAAGGCTGCAAAACGAAAGTTCAGAAAGGTACATACAAGAAA
>JAANSM010004117.1:0-11801 GCA_036850725.1 Orchesella villosa
TTGAGACGGAGTCCGACGTCATCCCCGATCACCAGACCTTCCAACTCGGAGTCTTGTCTGAAAGAGGAAGCCAAAATAATATGTTGCTGTTCAGCTTCAGATATACAGAAAATGCTTGTATAGTCTACAATTTGTAAGCTTTGAGTTGAAGATTCATCTTTATTTTTAGTCTGATACTCAAATCGTCTTTCCTTCATTATTAATATGCTTCTCTGCTCCGCTTTGTAACTTAGATTTAAATTTAAAAGCAACAAGTTTTTCTATTTCAATGGTTTTATTTGAAAATTATATAATTCCATAAGTACCTATTGGTTATAAATCGCTTCATCCCGAAAGCTCTCTCATACCAATCCATGATTTCATCCGATTCTCCTACTCGACATGCAAAAGTGAAATGATCAAAGTGTGACATGGTTATAATCCCACTATTTTTTACATCACTAGCAAGCTTCTCTTCTTGGTTCACAGCATAAAATCCCGGAAGGAACCATCCTCTATAGTGACTCTTTTGCACTAGCGTATGCACCACATTTCCACAACACGACTTGATGACAGCATAGTCCACATAACCTAATTCCGGGTCTGAGTCAAAACGTCTTGTTACATCTTTTAGGACAAGGTCTTTTGATATATTTCGAATGGAATTGACACAATCTTCAACGTTTACTACTTCAATCGCGACATTAAACACGGAATCCACGTGTTGTGCTTTCCTCTCTTGGGAACTAAAATCTTGATCATCACAGCAAAATAAAGTCCAAGATTCTCTTACATCCCTTGTCAGTTCTAATAGATTGGAGGAGTCGGATTTTGTGGGCGAACCACTTCCAAACACTATGTCAGGATAGTTGTTGTTGTCATTTCTTTGGCACTGCAAATTTTTTCTGGTTGTCACAATAAACGTGGCCTTTTCCATCTTGAAGATGAGCTGAAGACACTGAGCAGACTCTCGGTAGCCCACAAACCGGAGACCGAGTTGGGTATGGAGGAGCTCTGCAACGGGATTTGGGTCGGAGACGCATAATTCAATGTGATGCATCCGGAGCTTCATTTTTACGCGGATTTAAAAGGAAGAGAAGGATGTTGATGATGAGAGTGTGCAGAAATTTTAAAAATTGAATCAGACACTTCCAATGGAAGACTCTCACTTTAGTTGCTCTAGAATCAGACTGAAAAATTTATGTGGGATTTGCCATGTGATTCGTGAGTGCAACAATTTCCACATTGTCGGCTTAAGATACCTTTCAACTAACTCTTTTTCTTCTCTCAAGCAAAAGGCTTACCGACGAGAGACACCAAACATATCATTTTCCTTAAAATTTAAATGAAATACATGCATAAGTGCATGTATTCAATCCTTTGAAAAGTAGAAACAGGTTGATCACCTTCATATACATAATAATACATGCATGTACGTTGTACTTATTCTAATGCTAAAGGAAAAAGTCAAGTTTTGAGACAAAAATGGAATAGTATTTACAGTATTATAATTGTGTATCTAATCTGGTCCTTTTTCGAGTAAGGTTGACTTTGCCTTGCAGACTATTGCAAGGCATATTTTAAGGGCATTTCCCTGTATGTACATAAATATAAGTATCTAAATTCTTTATGGCTTCACAAACAAAGGACCAACGGGTTTCTCATATCATCTAAAAGGATGAGAATTTGGCCAGCGGTGGAAAGAAGGAATGACTTATAAAAGTATACAAACAAAAGTCAAATATGCTTTACCCCTATCTAATATTAAATGGCTGCCTTTTAACACCATCCAAGCACGAAAACGAGTATATATCATCATAATATTTTATCTACTTTAGTCAGACAGACAGAACTGCTCATAATTCATATCTACGTAGATAAAGTTTGTCTATATGACTATGACTGCTTCTGACTCTGAGTATAAGACATTTCAATTTATCACCGGATTTAGAGAACATTATTTCATCACCTTGAAACACGACACAAGAAGAAGAGTCTACGAAAGTAGGTGAAAATCTGTCGCTATCAACATCAACTATGAATCATATCGTACCGTTGGATTCGTATCATATAAAACCCATATATGTTCTTATAAACTTAGGCTCAGTAATGTAATGTGTATGCATATTCATTCTGTTTATAGAAAAGACGATAGAATAGACAATATACTTATTGTTAGAGTAGCAGGGTGAATATATGTTCTTAGAATAGAAGTAATCAGTAATCCTTATCATATAAACTATGAATGGAAAAATCTCTCAAATGGGATAAAAAAATCCTACTCGTTTTGTTATGGTGATCGATAACTATTGTAAATGTGGATAATTTTTACACTATATTAATGAATTATATTTCTGTTCCATAAAACAAGTTAAAAGCCATATATTATTAGTATTTAAAGACGGATTACAGTTACCCTTCTCCTAACAGTCACAAACTTGCTATCCAAATTTACGTAGAATTTATGCTTGATGTACAAACTATTAATATATTTGCCAAAACCGGATGGGCGTATAGTCTAATCTATCAAAAATAACTAAATATATTTCTGTTCCATAAAACAAGTTAAAAGCCATATATTGTTAGTATTTAAAGACGGATTACAATTACCCTTCTCCTAACAGTCAGACAGTCACCAACTTGCTACCCAAATTTACGTAGAATTAATACATAGCGTAAAAATAATTAATATATTTGCCAAAACCGGATGGGCGTATAGTCTAATCTATCAAAAATAACTAATATATTGCTAATTTTAATTCAATCCCTCACATGCTGTTTTATGTTTTGCACTCATGCATGTGGAGGCTTGTGGAATTCGCAAATACTAAAAAAAAGTAATAATTATAACTCATTCGAAGAATCCACGAGGACTACCTCGTTCTGCTGTCGGCGTATTTTGCAAGTGTTTGATAAACAGACTTTATACTATATATATTATTCTTGTGTATTCGCTTCATGAGTATATAACGAAGCGAGGAATATAATAGCTCTATAATGTATCTCTCTCGCAATCGCTATCAATGCAAACAACCATTTAATAAAGCTGATTGTAGCTTTCATCACTCATGCATACTAATAATGGTACCAATTNATATAACGAAGCGAGGAATATAATAGCTCTATAATGTATCTCTCTCGCAATCGCTATCAATGCAAACAACCATTTAATAAAGCTGATTGTAGCTTTCATCACTCATGCATACTAATAATGGTACCAATTCTATCTTCATTAAGTTATAATTACAAAATCTAGCTTCCAGAAAATAGCATTATACATTGCCAATTATGATTCCAGACTTGTAAATACTGTTTTTGCTTTAGATTCTCAGAATCTAAATACATATTGTAACGCTATTTTTTTCCAACAGATACGAGCTGGAGTCGCTCATCTGAAATGAAAACTATGATCAATGATGATGATATTTCGCAGATTTGCACCTTTTCTTACATGTGATGTAGATTTTGCATGGACTACGCGTGTTTTTAACATATATTTCGCAGATTTGCACATTTTCTTACATGTGATGTAGATTTTGCATGGACTACGCGTGTTTTTAACATGGGCAAGTCTACTCTCCAGCAAAAATAAGTAATCAACCATGTTTTTCATTAATGAGCAAATAGTAACTTTGGAAAGCCAGGTGAGGAGGTGATCGACTTGGCTTCCAACTTATGCATACGTACATTTCTCATGTCATTATTTTTAACATTTATACTCCAATTAGTCACCCAAAATGTGTACTTGAAGTTGAAACTTGAACTTTGAAAAAGTGCAGTCACATTTCTCAACGTCACCTTCAAAATTTATTTTTATCTCTGTTCCGTTTCACCATTTTTCCTTGTGCTTTTAATGATAATGAGTAAATTTCTAGCCCGAAAATTCGATAAAAATCTTATTTCTTGGAAAGTGCAAAAGTACTTCGGAGTTGTGTTGGGAGCCCATCAAATTTCACATCACCATCCGCAGTGCAGTGTATTGTATGTTCCAACTCCAAAATTGTGCAATATTCGTATTCGAATCACCTCCTTTCAAATCCACTTTCATCTCATCACATTATCACGTCCAAACCAAACGACCACGTTTGACAAATTGACAAGAACGTGGCGTAACATAACGTAAGTTTTTGAAGTTTCAAAGGAAGTCAATCTCCTTATACATTTTTATCTTGCATAAAACCACCTTTGACTTTTCTTTTCATCTCTCATATTCACCTCTTTTCGCTCTTGCCTTGTTAAAAAATTCGCAAATATTGGGAAATTGAGATTATTGCTTCTTAGTTCGTTATTTCATCACTTCATTATCTCTTCTGGTCCATTAATACGAACATGAATATTCACTTCATCATAAGCACGTACTAAATGTACCTTATTCCACATATTCCGCCGTATTTTTTCATCATCTTCTCCAAATTTACGCCCATATTGATCATCCGAATGAGTAATCAAAACAACATAATCTTGCATCTCATTTTCTAGTTACAATTAAGTATATTTTATATAAACATCATATTATCATCCGATTCTAACTCCACATGATGATGACTCGAACTTGAAGATGGTCCATGACCTAAGGAAAACAAGAGGTTGATGGCTGATGGCATAATAATCAGAAATGTTGTAGGCATATGCTTCTTAATGTCATCATTATATACTTATTATAGATACATATACATATATACATGCTTATTTGTGTATGTTCCCAGCGTATATTCCCACACGTTTTTTTATTCAGTCACCCATGCACCATAAGAGAGATAAAGAAGAAAAGAATGCTTTTTGTAGCTGTCATGTAATCAAGAAATTGCGCATCAAACCAAGCCAAACCAATGCAATATAATATATAATATGAGATGATGATGATGATGGTGTAAATTTCATGGAAAGGAAGAATAGAGATAAGAAGTATTATGATGTAGTACATACGTAGTAGTAACCACTATAGCTTTATAGCCATTTGTCATAAAAAGTTAGGATGGCATGAAAACAAAAATGATCATTACAAAGGATGCACAACATGCATCAGTTTCTATTATCTGTATCATCCCATGTGATGATGATGAGGACGAAGACGAAGCGGACGCTTTTTGATCGATTTCGTTTTAGCCTAAGTTATAAGAGCAGCTATCTCTTCTACCGCTTTTAGGTAGTAGTATTGTTCCTTCAAAAAGTTTGATGATATCTCGGTGACCTGAGTAGATTGCAGAGGTCAAGAAATGATCGTAAAACCAAAGCGTTTTTTGAGAAATGTTCCATGTCAACTCAAATCTCCTCCACCTGAAAAGTTTTCCTCCTACTTTTTAGTTCCATGTGTATCTACTCAACTCAAGTTAGTAAAAATATATGATGAATCACGCTATCTTCTATTCTTCTTGGGCATGGCATGAGTGAGCAGATGAACTCGTTACATCTCATTTCTCTCTAGTCATCTTCACATGAAGATGTAACATGTAAAATCCTCCTCCACACAAATATATATAGATGATGGGCAATATGAGTTATTCCTAACGAGAAAAAAATGAACATCCGTCCGTTCTTCGGAGGAGGATTGATATTGATGTGTAGATGTGGAAGTGGAACTGATCCGATCATAAAAGAATATATAGGTACAAATTGATTGCCCAAACTCAAGTCAAAAGGAATTGTTTTAGAAATCCCAACCATTTGAAGTGGGATGAGCCTGTTGAATTTGAAGCTTACACAAAAAAATACCAAAAATCTATTTTTCCTCAGCAACTCCTCCATTAAGCCATATTATTAGAGAGCTGGAGAACAAAATGATGATGACGGAATGATGACAATGTTCATATAAATAGTGGTTTTAAGAGGCTCACTCTATTTCCTCCACTTTCCTGATACGATCATCTTTTTAGCCATCAGCGTGAGCATCATATCGTCATATAATGTGAATGTGGTTTTGCCCTCCAGTTCACTTTTATTTAGTCATCTTCCCTGTGATTTTTAGGTTCAAGGTAATTCTAATAATGGGAATGGCACAAAGGTTACATTAGAATGTATATATATATATTCTGATGAACCTTTCAGATATTTTTTTGATGAAACGATGTTGATACAATTTAACAAAGGTATTCTTGTAAGTACATAAGCATAAGAAGTATTTCTTCTCTGTTTTAATGGTGATGGTCTCTTCTTTTCTTACTATTACTAAAGAGCACGCTAGTTCTCTCTCTCTCTTTCTTGTCTCTTCTTCTGTTGTTTTGTCAAGACTGAGCCTTTTAGATGCTCGGAGCAAAGCTTTTTGGTTTCTCAAGAAAGTCAAAGTCAAGACTTCACAGACAGACCAAGTTTCATCTGTGTTCCTTCTTCCTTTACGGTGTATATAACTGCCTGACAGAAAATAACAGGCACATGGTTCTCTCCGTCTTCAGACCTCTGTTAGTTAAGTAGTATGCTAGCTTTTAGTATTATATAAGTATACCATCATAATATGCAGGCTCTTATATATGATCATTTTACGTAACTGAATATGCATTGTAGGTTTTAACCAGAAAAGTTGAGAATGAGATGAGAGAGAGAGAGAGAGGTGGTGGACGGGAAAGAATGAGAAATGCCACGCAATGCTAAAAAGCATTGAGTTGGATGGCTCTATTGTTTTTACAAAGGCGAGTTTTAGCAGCTTCTTTTCATCCTTACTTTCTTTGGTATAAAATAACCAACATCAACAAAAGCATATAAAGGTGGTGGCTCTTGTTCTTGTATGAAAAGGTATACATCATAATATAAAATATGCATTTGCAAGAAGGCAGCAGGTATCATCATCATATACCGTCATGAAAAGAAAGCCCCGAAGAGGGTCGAGTATCATCATTTCATCTCTTCTCTCCCGTACATAATATTATTGTGTTGGAAAAGAGAAGTTAAGCTCAGAGCTGAAGCCACACGGCTCTCAACTTACAACTCACATAGAATTCTCCTAGGAGTAGTATGAATAAAAGATTCTGCTCCTGCCTGGTCCACTCTCAGTCCGCCGGCAGAATCTTTGTTGACCAGCCCAGGCAGGCAGGCTTCAGAAGAAGAAGAAAATAAAGTTGAGTATAAGTTTTTTGAACAGTAGAACAAACTCGTCTCAAATGTGTTGTTCTTGTTATACATTAAATATTCCAGTCCAGATTTTCCTGTCATAAAAAGGAAGATAAGACGATTGGTCTTCTGCATTGTGCATATTACCTTATTGTGAAGAAAAAAATTATGGACAGGTTGCTGCCCTTTTTATTCATATTTTGATTCACAATCGATATATATACACACACAGGTGCTCCCAATTTAAGTTAAGTTGTTGAACTAAATGTTGCTCCAATTGGTGGGCAAATAAGTAGTCAGGTTTAGTGAATTTTCGGATTTTTTTATTTTCGAAAAAATGCTGCAAAAATAGGGTAGTTTTTGTGAACTTAAAGAACGCCGGATAATTGGTAACATCAGTTTTCCTCGAGTTACCCAAGAAAGAAAGAAGTCCTTAAGAAGTCGAGAAGAATTCTTCTTCTCCATGAATTGCTAAGGTAAGACCAAATGGAACTTAAGTATAACCATTTCGTAGCCGTAATGACATTATCCCTTTGCACTAATCGAATTCTCATTTTTCGTTGTTGCATTCACCTGTAATCTAAAGTTGGTCTAAATTAAGGGGCAAAATGATGACCCTCATAAAGAACATTAAAAGTGACATTGGTTGTACATTCTACATTCAAATCTTGACAGGGCTATCCTACTCTTATGTAACCTCATCATCATCATGATCATCTCATCAACATTTCCTATCCCTTTTCCTATGCCCATAATATGCGTGATCTCATTTAAAATGCGTGTCGAACTAATTCACAAGCTCGCATCATATCTTTCTCTTGTCTCTCTTGAAAGTAAGAGTACACAAACAAAAAACAACAAAGAAAAGTAGCTTTATGCATTATTATCATCATCATCTCATTCTCCATCCAAATCCAAACAAAGTTCCATTGTGATGCCAAAGATGTACTTAAATCATCATCTTAACGACATGCTCCTGGCCCATAAAAAAGTTTGTTTTGTTCGTAAAAAACGTTGTGATATAAATTTGTGTTTGTTTTAAACATTTTTATTGTTTGGAGAGGGAGAGAGAAGGAAGATGAGCAAACCGCTTTAAACACTGTTTTCTATATATCCTCTGAGCTGTTGTTTGATTGTGCGTAGCATTACAGCTACTTCCATTCTCCTAAATTCATGTCATAATTTTTGTTGCTTGTCCAGCCCAACCTTAATGTCAGTATAATGCGCACATATATTTACCATTCAGTTCTTCCGCTGTGGCTTGAGTAATTTTTAAAGGATAAGCTTTGTTTTTTACGTTGTTCAAAGAATTCAATTTACTCCCTTTCATTTTACATCTCATTAACACAGGAAGCTAAAGTTAAAAGTTATATAAGCTTTCTCATATATGTTCATTTGGTTATGCAATCAAAAAGCAAAGAGGATTACCCACAAAGCCCTTCATAAAGTAAAGTTCACAAAAAATGAGTATCTAATAGGAAGCATTATTGCATGAAACCCCAATGGAACAAAGGAAATCATCATTAAAAGATTAAAAGATTTTCATAACTACATTTTAAAAACACTGAATAAGAAAAAAATAAACAGGAATTCTGTGAAGTGGATTGGATTGTAGGAAAGCTTGATGTCAAACATAGATACGTACGTTCGTACGTATCAACCATATCTTATAGTCTTCTCGTTAGCAATGACAATTTTCAAGTAAAAATAATTTTAGTAAAGTTTCATGCCGTTTAAAAACTTATTTTAAATTTTATAAAATTGCTTTCCATGTAGGTGCAATTTCCCACTCCAATAAGTGGGTTTGTTTATAGATTTCATTATGAAGTTGTAGTTTTATGTATCTAAAACATTTAACCAATTACCAAGTTGAAGTTAACCGTACATTTTTAGCTTTCATCCAACCATGAAAATTATTATGCATCCTCTTGACAAGTTGTGAATTGAACTTGATTCCAATCGGAATGTGCGTGCGTGCATCTTATATTTTCCTTTCTACTTAATACTGATCTAGAGATGTGGTGCAATGACCAGGGAGGTGAAATCATATTCATACATTGCATTGTTGTACTCTGTTCTCATCTTCACATGTAACATTTAAACAAGCTTCTTGAGGACGAGGGACGAGGACAAGACAAGGGAGCTAAAAAACTTTAAACCTAAAACGACATTGGTTTTTAGGAAGTAAGTTGTAAGTAGCAAGCATAACCTCAAGACAAATATTTTTTTTCACATTCTCCCAGCGTAGCAATAATATTTTCGATAAATATCAGTAAATCCTTTTCGCTTGACTTGACTTAGACTTGAAAGTTACGTGTAGTACCAATATGCAAATCATAATTATTGCTGTACGCACTTTGTTATGCATGCACGCATCTTGTTGACTCTCTTGACTGGCTTGGCTTGGCTACAGATGCAACACACAACAAGACGCAGAGAATGCAACGTTGAACGTTACATTTTCTCCACTAACTAAGAACCTTATAAAAAAAGTTGATGATGAATAAGCTCACTTTGAAGGCTGCTGATGCTTGTGGCTACTGTACTGATCTTTCGAAAGATGAGGTTGAGAACATGAAATAAGACGATGATGATGATGATGAGTAAAGGCAAAAAATCACTTAGCTTTCAATTCTTTTCATTCTGGTCCAGCCCATGTTTAACAACAAATGTCCACCATTCAATCAAGACCCTTTAGTCCGTATATATAAAACACCCATCACATCACATCATCATGAAAGCTCATTTCTTTTGCATTATCATAATAACGCATTTTTTCTCCTTTGCTCATCCGGAGCCTGCGGTATCAAACAAAAAGGGCATTAGGAAAAATGCAATAATCATAAACGACTTTTGGATTTATATAACACACATATTCTTATATAAGCCTGCAATTCATATACAGTAAAAAAAGATGATGAGTACGCACAATCTGCTTATCTATATAGGCACATCACTCACTCACATCTCACATCACATCAAAAGTAACTTTCCAAATTGCAGTTGGAGTTGGACCCACAGACATAATGAAATCAGCCAAAGAGACTAATACATAATGGATTTAATGGAATTGAAATAAAAAAAATTGAAATTGAATAGAAATGTCATATTTGGCCAAGTTTTATTGGGAAAGAGCAACTACCTGTTCTGACGACGATGATGATGAGCGTGAATGAGACTTGTGCTTGAGTGCAAGTTGAGTTGATGTTGAAGTTGCAATCAAAATTCAACTTCCAGGCTCGTTTTTCTCTTCCCTTTTCTTCTTCTTCCTTATCCTTTATTGTGAGAGATAAGAACAAGAACAGGAATGATGAGGACGGAAACAAGTCTGGAGATTATGTTTCCTTCCTTGTACCCTGTCAAATTCATCCTTGTGAATGCCATCGTCATCCCATTGGCAATGCCACCAACAAGGGAAGAAGAGTTTAGCAAAAGGACGAAAAGTAGAGAGGACAGGTATAGCCATACATCATCGTTTTTAGTGGGAGATAGGTATACAAAAGCTATTGTTCAGTAGGTGAGCATTGTTTATGCGTTATGCAATAACAATAGAATAAAAGGTGGATGTGAATATGGACAAGAAAGCACATATATATAGTTTCAAAGTAGGAGATAAGTTAGGAGAAGCAGCAAGCAAGTTAGGAAACGGCATGATGATGATCATCGTCATAATATCATCCTATGCTTAAGGACGTACATGTACATATGACATTATATATGGATTTTTTTTACAACTTCAATAATACGACCGTTGTAACTTTCATAATCCTCATCATAAACCATCTTCGGGGAAGAATGGTTCTAAGGTGGAAAAAGCATGCACGCAGAAAACAAGACCAAAAAGAAAGACAACCAAAACCAAACCAACTGAAAACACGCACAAAAAATATGAGAAGAAGCGAAGCACCTACATATAATCCACCAACTAAACCAGTGCCACAATGGATTCAAATCCAATCCGATGAAACGAGCCATGTAAATAGTTGCACGTGTGTGAAAAACGGCGAAAAAAATATATGAACGCACAAACAATGTCCTGCCATTGCACTGCGTCTCCATTGTATTCACTCCAAGACAGTTGTAAAAAAATGAGGAGGTAGAAGAGAGAAAAATGTACACAAAAATTTACCTTTTTACACACAAAAAATCTCCTTTCCAGTCTAGCTCAGCGAAAAGCTAAAACGAGATTCTCAAGATGATGATGACGATTATGATGATTAGGCTTCGGAGAGAAGTTATACTGGAAGTGGAAGAAGAGGAGATGAGAGCGTGTGTATAAAAATGAATATAAAATATGTAGGTGGTGTGCTAAGGAGGAAGGAGCAGAACATAATAATGTGTGATGCTAAACAAGTATACAAATAAATCCTTCCTCGTTTGCACCTTCACCAAAAAAGAATGCAGTGAACTTTGGACTTGCGTAAGCTCTAAAAAGAAAGAAAAAACTACGTGTGCGTAATATTTATATGCATATTCCTTTCTCAAAGGATCCTTTCATAACAGCCAGCAGACTTTATGAATTGCATGGCTCTTTCTTCTTCTTCTTCTTCCCACGATGTCGCCAAGCACGTTGTTGGAGAGCAATGTAAAACGCAAGAAGATGTTTTTCTTCTTGATCGCTATCGCATGGAAATAGGAGGTAAAAAGGTGTTCAAAAAATGCTCAAATGCCACCTTTCCTTCTTTATATCCATATACCGATTGCACATCAAATCACATCACTAATGAGCATATGAATGATGATGATGCATTCCTCAGAATCAGATATTGGAAGAATGTGCG
>JAANSM010004118.1:0-11799 GCA_036850725.1 Orchesella villosa
GAGTAATATAACTTTGATCCCAAAACGATAGACAATTGAAATTTGAAGTTATCAAGAGAGGCATTACTTAGAAGGACAACGGTCAACGGTATTTTATCCTTCAGTTGAAATCTGTTCATAAGTTGATAGTAAAGTGTATATTACATATGGCAACACTTCCAAATTGAGTTGAGACTGTTTTACACATGCACATCTTCATTCTTAGAAGGTTTAGGTTGCGTGAATCCATGCCATGGGATTCCACAATGGATGCCGTGCCGTGCACCCCACATTTCATGGACGTGGGCATTGTTCCCAGTCGTAGCATGGCAGTCACTCATATTGTTCCTAATATACGTGCGGTCTTTAAAAAGGCAATCTGTTACTTGTTTTAGGGGCACATTTCTCATTTTCCAACTAAAAAATGACCATGATAAAGGTTATGCCTTGGTACTTGATACTACTCCAATTTCTCTTGTTCTTGGTTTTCATCATTCATTCTGACCCTTAAACTTGAAATTCTTCAATGTTAAATACAACAATCAAAATGATCAAAATCGGCATCATGCAATCATGCACAACATGGCGGTGGTAGTGTATGTGTGTGTGAAATGCCACAAAAATTGACCTAAACAATGACGTGTATGTCTCTCCTTCGTCTTGACTACTCCTCAGCCATTATTAAATAAACACTCTGGTGTCTCAAATATCATTCATGGTTTCCATCGTTAAAATAAATGATGACACTTTTCATTCTACTCTAAATGCCACCACCATACCACCGATCATTTTTCATTGTTGCTGTGTGGCTTGGCTTGACTTGGTTTTTGACCAAATGCGTCTTCTCTTCTGGACGGAAACAGCAAAGAGAGTTTTTGAGGAGGATGTTGAAGGTCAGCGTCAGCCTTCTTCTCAGCTTTAGCATTACTCCAATTTGAGGAATCCTAGCGTTGCCTTGTATTTTGGTTTTACGCTCATTTTCTAACATGACGTGATCCTATTCTATTTACCATTTTTACCCACACTTTTCAAAGGTTACATTGGTCATTTTTCTGATAATAGGTGTTTTATTGTATGAGCATGAGAACTCTTCAAAAATATTCGTATTGGTCAGTCAAGACGAAAAAATTTGGATGGAAAAATTTTCTAAGCAATAAGCAATATAATATATATTCAGTATACCAGAACATATTATATGACCATAGTCTATTCAATATTGGTCCATAATCTTTTTTATTACATTTCCGTCAATTTTTAGTCCATGTCGAAATGAACCACACTCCACACTACGCAGGAACATCGTTTGGTATTGACCTTTATTCTTAATTTTTAAGTATGCCCATGTCTTACAAATAATCCATATGATGATGATGATACGATATGGGATAGTAGAAGCTATTATGATGAGTTTTCATCTCCCTATTGTTGCCAGTATGCGTGAAATTCACTCCTTGTCATAAATCATTGTATGCTAATTAAAAACATTTTCAATTTTATGCACACATGCATAACGGTTTGAATAGTGAGTGTCAAGGGAATCACAATTAGGAATAGACCAAGATACAAGGGGAATGATGGGATGTGGTGATGTTTCACAGTTAGTTTTATGTTTCAGTCAACATGAGTACCTAAAAATAAAAATATGCATGGCTATCTTTAGTTTCCCTCTACATTATACTTACGAATTAGGATTAATGACTGATACCAATGGTTATTGCAATGCACACATAAGGTTATCATCATCTTCAAGATTAGGACAGCTATTTCAGAGACGCGCTCGCTATTGATTTTTTTGCAATTCCAATAAAGCAAATGTCATGTCACGTCAAGATAACTTGATGCTTACTTGTTCCTGCGCATCTAAAATCCCATCTTATTGTATTACCACGTCCACGTCCCATCATGTCCGATGACTAACTGTTTTGTCAATGTACATAGAGCTTGTTCGATTTACCAACTTTTGATTAGTCATTCTACGGAAAACACCTGCTCGTGCTTAGTTTGTATTTTCTAAATTAATGACTGATACCAATGGTTATTGCAATGCACACATAAGGTTATCATCATCTTCAAGATTAGGACAGCTATTTCAGAGACGCGCTCGCTATTGATTTTTGTTTGCAATTCCAATAAAGCGAATGTCATGTCACGTCAAGATAACTTGATGCTTACTTGTTTCTGCGCATCTAAAATCCCATCTTATTGTATTACCACGTCCCATCATGTCCGAAGACTAACTGTTTTGTCAATGTACATAGAGCTTGTTCGATTTACCAACTTTTGATTAGTCATTCTACGGAAAACACCTGCTCGTGCTTAGTTTGTATTTTCTAAGCGTGTAATTGCCCGCTACGCATAATTGTTCAGTGACTAAACTTACTCGGATATTATGTTGTTATTTTGTATGCAGTAGCTTGCATTTGCATTTATGCTGATTCGTGATTGTGATTAGAATTGCATCTTTGATTTGACAACTTTATATTTTTCCAATCGATAAATATATAAATAACTAAAATGTCTATAACTTGGGTTGCAAATAAAAAGATGCAGCCATAAAATATGAAATAGTCGTCTTCGATTATGATGATGCGCTTAGAATTCGTTTTTGTGTATGCTGTTTCATCCGTCCTCCCGTATTTTATGGTGTTTCTAGTTTACCAGTGTAATAACCTTGGAGAATAAAGTCGTAAACCAAAATCGAAAAACAAGCTAATAAATGTGAACATAACAATAAATACTAGTAACGATGATGATTATGATGATGGTTCAGTTGGTTTAGTGTATAGAATCTTGTTTTTCCCATACGCAGGATCCAGCTTCTTTTTCAAATCATGCGTTTCAACCTTATTTATTGTTAAACGCAACCAGCATTATTAGCTTCAATCATATGTGTTATCGCAGAATATTGTTTTTTTTAGAAACTAATTAGTTTTCCAGAAAATTCCTAGTAATTTAGTATCGTTCATCCTAAAGTCCTATTTCCATTTTTGTTTTGAGAACCAAACTATGGTATTGTTGTCAATCGTTCAGGTCCAGAGCCCAAAAAGTTTTTATACTTTGATTCTCGCCTCTACCAACGACAACGTATTTAATCTTACTGCAACTGCTGACAGCGCGAAGACAAGAAAAGTTGTAGTGATATTGAAATGAATAGATAATTAAATATAAACGTATGTAATTAAAGTTGCAGATAACAACTTTGAATAAAGAGTGCTTAGAGTGGTATTATATGGTTTGCTGCAGTGGAGGCTGAGCCGTTCAGGAAGCTCAAATCAGAGTCTGCAATAGTATCTATACCTTGTTTCATTGCAACGTCGCACTTGTTGTTCATATGATGAGAACTTCTGCAACTCAATTTAAACTCGATTTAACTACTATTTTTATGAGTCGTAAGGGTTATTCAAATTATGAAGCTAAAATATTTTTTGCAGATGTTGGCAACTACGAATGCACGGTCATGTGTTAGTTACTGTTGAACCCATCATCAAAATATTATTGAGTACCTAAAGCAAATATTGGTTACTAATTAAAAAGCGTTTTAATTTCATTTTCATTGAAACACAGTTTTAGTCACGCCTTCAAAACTAGCTAAAAAAACTGAGCTGTATATCATTGGTCTCGCTAGAATTTAGTTTTTGGACGAGGAACACGAACTCATTCATACTTTACTAACAGTACTTATATGATCATGTAAAGCAAATTGGTTTTGTGGGGTTGAAATGTACGTTGTAATATTTTAATGCAGAAGTCCTAACCTAAAACGAAACAGTAACGAACCTGTAATGTAGGGGGTGTTAAACGTTAATTAAATTACATTCCACGTTGGGAAGGGAAGGGCTTATTTTTAGAATTCGTCTTGTAAAAAAGGGTCGCTTAGAGATGAAAAATAATTTTTTTTATGTAGAGTACCTGTGTACACATATAACACACATACTTAAATGCAAATGAGAACACCCATCATCAATACCGAAGCATTTTTATTGTTGCGTAAAAAAAAGCACAGCGAAATATTATTCAAATTAGGTTTCATTTCGTAAGGAGCACAGTGGAGTCATTCCCATTATTATTATTTTACTTTTGGAACTGGGGGAAGAAGCTATTAACTAAAATTAATTGCTGTTGCGTAGCCCGAAGCTCACGCAGCTTCGTTTCGTTATGGATGTTGGTGCATTTGTATTTGCTTGGGCATCCAGCTTGATTCAAATATCGTATGTAATTTTCTTTTCGAATGCTGTTGGTAAAAGTTACGAGAAAAGAACAATCGGTATAAATATGTTAAATTAAAAAATGAGTTGAAGATGGCTATCACCAGCAATTTTATTTGCAATCTATATTTTCTACATGCAAGTAAAGTGTAACCTTGCTAATTGTGGTGTAAAACTGCACTCATATGCATTATGAAGTATTTATAAATTAGTAGGTACACTTTTAGAACTACACTTGCAGTATTCATATAGCTTATCAGATTAAAAATTCTCATATAAAAAATATCCGGTAATCCAGGTTGCTTTTGGACTATACCAACTCCAGTTTCACTCTAATGATTTTCAGTGCATGTGAAAAAGTTGTGAAATGTAAGGAAAATGAATTTCTTGATTTTAGAATTTGAATAAAAAAACAAAATGGTATAGCGATGATTGTTACAAATTTTCCAAACATATTCTTTATAATTCTATGATTCCTTTTCTACTTTCTGATCAAATAAAAGTATTACACATGAAAGGAAGTAGAATGGGGATTAACCGAAATGCGATAATCTATAATTAAAAATTTTCAATGTAGTCGATGAGAAGTAAGATGCAACTTTGATTATTTCCCCTTGCTCTTCATTTTTAAGTAGGGGATTTGTTATTTTTTGCACAATTTCTTTGCACTTCATAAAATTGCTCGATATTCTCAGTTCAAAACTGGTTTCTTCTTTACCTCCCACTTCTATCTGTGTCATTTCTTAACGCTTCCCATCAATTAAAGCGAAATATTCTCCAGAAAGTTAGAAAGAGATGGAGTTGAATAATGCAGTTATTCTGAATCCCTAAACTACTGTACTGCATTATATCAGCATATAACGTTTCAACACAGAAATGTCTCTAATATGATTTTTACGATGATGATGTGGGTTACATCAGATTAGAAATCTTGCAGACAGTCAAACATGTGATTATTGTGTCTCTCCATTCGTCCCGTGATAAAAATAATTATATATTGTATTATGTGTATAATACTTGCTTTGCAATGCGCAATGACTTTGTTTCGAATCCACGCAACTGAAGACAACATGGGATTACTCACATGTTCAACCATATGTATATTTTGCAAATCATGTGAGTTTTACCCTGGACAGTTCTCATTCCTGACGTGGAATCGTGGATTCCGTAGAAAAATGCGCAAAAAAATGTAGTATTTCAGCTGGCGAGAAATCCCTTCACCAACTTATCTACGTAGGTACTCAAAAGTGACCAGTACTAACACGGTCTTACATCTCTTGTTACCAATATTCGTCGTAACCCATCCAGTCTTCGTCTCATGTATGATTCACAAGGTTATGAGTTATATGAAGCTAAATCCTAAACCCTTATGCATTCATTGATATATTTTTATAAGCATCAGTCAAGTAGATTATTTTCATATGGAAAATATGAACCACAGTCTCGATTATAAAAGATATTAGCTACTTGTTTTGACTGAAACATTTGGAAGAGACTTGAATTCACGGCTTTTAGTACGTATTTCCTCAGTTCCAAGATAATGTTGTTAGACTGACAGCTAATACATAATACAATTCACGATAGTCTCTAATAAACGAGACGGTTAAGCAAGACGTAGCTACTTACAGATTAAACTTGACTTATTTATGCCATTGCATCATCATTAAAGTGGTTTTTAGGCGTCAAGATTATAATACAAGACAATTTTTATACATGCTCACCTTTCTCTTCACCTACTACAAAAAGATTAAACTTAACTTATTTATGCCATTGCATCATCATTAAAGTGGTTTTTAGGCGTCAAGATTATAATACAAGACAATTTTTATACATGCTCACCTTTCTCTTCACCTACTACAAAAATGCATGTTGTGGTTTTTTTTCTTCATTTCGGCGAGTCATACACACACCTGTTATGCAAAGAAAAACTATTTCGTTGAGAATGTGAAATTCACGTAAATTACACAATCATATCCACATTATGATAATAATTCACTTGTTCAAGTTCATCTATGGTCCAGTGAGCGAAAATGATACATGCACCAAGTATAAATGATTGCTGCACATGCAAAGATCGTAGTCCTTCATGAATATGCTCAATAAGAATACTAGTCATGTGTAAGCTAGTTTTTAAATTTAAAAATCTGCGAAGTGGATTAAAGCCAAAGATTAAATAAGGATTTACATATACATGCATAACTACACACATGCAAAGCTTATGATTACCTTTGCGTTTTTTCTCAAAATCATATGTTTCATGATGACTACTGACTACTGACCATCGCATCGTTATGATCATCTTCATCATCATCATCACCATCATTCTCCGGTCTCGTTCAGCTAGGTGCAGTAATTACATGTGTGTGAGTGTGGTGAGAGAGAGAGAGAGAAAGAAAGAAAAAATGTTCTTAGTGGAGTCTGTTGTAGACTTCATTTGACTGACCTACAGAAAACACCTACAAGGTTGATGCAAGCTTGAGTGCATGCGGTAACGAAGTACTGGAAAGACTTGTAGAATACTTACCTTAATCACATATACATACATGCATAAAATGAAATATTATATTCTTTCTTCATCGTACTTATTACACGCTATTATCATCATGATCTGAAGGTGTATTGCATTGTATCAAACAGCTTAGAAACTGGACGATATTAGTGCGGTGTGTGATGCACGTACTTATTTAGCTTGCTTCATGCTGTCAAGGTCAGTTTTATAAAATGTAATGTTTTGATGGAAAAAATTGAGAAATGATGGTGTAAAAAGTTAAATGGAGGAATGCAAAAGGGAAGATGAAATGCAGGCTCTTAGAAAAGCTTTAGATTTAGATGGTGTAGGTAGTTACCAGAGCCAGTGTGCTCAGCGCTTTTAGTCAAACCTGTTGAAAGAATGAAAAATTTATAAAACAAAGTTTAATAATACATTGTGATAATAACTGTGATTGTCAAGTGGAAACTAAAATATTTAAGGAAAGACTAAACTATAGCTGGACAAAATGGAAGGTAGGTGCTATCAAAGTTTCTAGTGGAAATATTATGTACTTAGGTGACGCTGCACCCCTGGCATCAGGATAGGGTTGCCTACCAGTTGTGTATTTAGGTGTAAAGAAATTGATAACAGATAAGGAAAAGTTGTCTGATTTAAATTACGGAAGTATTCAAGTGAAAATTAAGTAGGACAAGGCGGAACACGCCTCTGGAAGACCGCACATAGCCAGGAAGAGTTTTATTTTGAAAGTGGCACGATTTCATACACTTCCAATTATTTTGACATTCTAATCAAGGAAAGTGGGGCGGGGAGAGAGGCACTTTTTTTCTATCAATTTACCATATTCTTTGGTGATAGTTGGTAAATAGGTTTACCTACGCATTACTCACATTTCGAAATGACACAGATTCTTACGTTTCTCCAGAATAAGAAAAAAAGTAGTAAACACGGAAATATTACGTTATCATGATGATTATGATGATGAGTGCACCACCTAACCACAGTGAATCTCCACACTGGTTGGTTGGTTTTATTACGCACTTAAGTAAACTCACATGCAACATATATCTTACACATTTGATTGAGTTTGCTGAGTAATTGCGAAATTGACTAATCAGCATCCATCCCTCGCATCATATTCTGTATTTTTTTTTGCTTTTTGCAAAAAGCTGAGTTTGGAAATTTGAGTTGTTTCCAAGTTCCAATGGTAATAACATGAAGCAAACGTAGGCTTACGTTGCCTCAAATAAAAGGTGTTCCAAATTTGATATTATGACGATACTTTGTTATACTGCCGTACAGTTCATGGTAAACTATATGAATCATATTGAGGAAGGGTTATGAAGAGGTATGGCTAAAATGTATATAGACATGCAATAGGCTTTAGTTTGAACAATCTTGATTAAATCCTCCACACAAAGTTAGGGTGTTGAGTTTGGTAGACGTTATTCCGTTCCATGTACAAAGCATTGCCAATTATGACGTATTTTGCATGTACTTGCATGTATGGAACTTGCTAGATGTATAAAAATACACTAGGATTTGCATATGTTTAAAATATATGCATAATTATGCTGAAATATCTTATTTAGGATAGACGTGATAACTAATGAGTAATTAGTGGTAGACTTTAGTTACGGTTGGTAATTATGAATGAAGTGGATAATATACAAAACTCATTAATACTTGCATGGATATGCAATGCGTCTTACCAAACGCTGGAGTAGAAGAAGGCGTTGCAGCAGTAAGTTGAGTGAACACTCAACATACATGTTTGTTGCATTGTGGCATTACCTTACTTGAATTCATTGTTATAGCAACTTGATTTTAAGTTACAAATAGCTAGGTAACATTGTTGTACGCATAGCGAAAACTGAAAATACATTACTTATCTTTCCCAAGTATTGTATTCTCTCAGGCTAAGTAAGTATTCAGAAAAATGGAAACAAGTTTAGTTTATTCAGTATTTTGTGCATGAGCTCGAGCTCTCTAGGAAATTGTGAGTTTCAGAGATTTAAAAGGATGAGCAATGTATGAAGTATGATCGCATAGTCAGCGTTTAAATTTACAGAAATTCAGCGAAATCTAGTGAATACATTTATTGCCGGATGCAGACAAAAAGGTACATAATATGTATGTAATAGATTTAAGATAAGCGTTTGGGTACATGTAGGCACTTTATGATCAATCAGCCTATCGGCACGATGCGGAGCATTCAATGTGTTCATAACTACTATTCATGATTGCTAAATATACTCAACTTAAGTATACACACACATACGGAGCATATAGCGCTACAGAGCGCTCTGCGTCATTTGTCAACAAACAGTTTTGGGTTAAATGACCGATGAAACTCATTAGCTTGAGAGAGCAGAGCCGACATGCTGTAATATTTGTATGTACCTAAATACTTAATACTATCCATTACTGAGCGTCCGAAAAATTAGTCTAAAACTTGAATATACCATATCCGTTTCATCTGTTTTGCTGTTACAACCAGAGTTAACAGGTATTAAACAAATAATTATTTCTCGTAATGTATCCATCATGATACGTAAGTAAGTACTATGCCAAAACCGAGTTGGTCGTGCCAAACACTGTTTGTAATTGCTCATAATAAATATGACCGATAAATACCGATAGTAGTAAACGTTTTTACTATTATTACGTTTACCATTATAGTCTCATCATATCGTCGTTAATTGTCGTCTCGTTAAACGTCAACCTCATTATGTGCGTTTTGACTTGAAACGGTGCATGCAACTTTGAAGTAATAATGTTTTCATTGTCGGTTTAACAATTCCAGCTCATATACTTATTTTTGGCTAAGAAAACTCATTCGATTTTTGAATAAAAGCAGAATCTAATTTTGCATTGTATTAATTTTGTATACAATATCCCTTTCATATGTTTGAAAATGGTAGCAAAACAGTGATTAGTTTAGTTCATAATAAGTCATTGCTCGTGTTGAGGGTCATTCGTACGGTGGATTTTCGTCGGTGAACTGTGGTATTGTATTTTCACTCCATTGGTGACTGACAATTTTGGAATTTCCCAACCAAAAATGAAGGAAATCAACCCAAAAAAGAGTGATTCTGTAGAAATGTAATATGAGAATCTGCTCAAAGTAAGTAATAGCAATAGCATTGTGTGTCAAAATATAACTCATTTGACGACAACTCCAACTATTCTCTAACTAGATATTTTGTTAGTGAGTGAGTGATACAAATTGATTCTAATGTATTGACAATAGTGTAACATCCGGTAAATGAAATACCACAAGAAAGTACACAGCATTGGTATTCATCATAAGAATCATAGTAATCATCAGCATACTGTTATGCTCATCAAGAGAAAATATTTTTCTGTATGTGTATGTGGTGCACTGTGGTGAAAATCAAATCTGGGCATACAGAAACTTACAAAATGGAGACTAATTAAAAGGCTGGAAACCAAAGTGAATATTATGCCACGCCACAGTTTTTTAATATTTCAAAGAAATGTGCTCCGTATCTCGGCTTGTCACTCATTTGTATTATATTATATATGAATACAGAAAAACTCTATCATCTTTCTTCTAACAAGAAAATTCTTTGCCACAAAGTAAAATCTCGTTAAACCAACATCAACCCCCTTACCAAGCTTAAATCATTCTCAATGAGTATCATTGAGCTGAGTATGCAAGATTTTGAGAAAACTATCTTCAGATTCTAATCCTGGTTTTGTAAAATGATGTTTTATGTCTCTACGGAACTGAGAAATGTATTTTGTTGATTGATGAAAATATTGGTTATGATTTACTTACTTATGATGATAATGTTGATGACGATGACGGATGGATCAGTGTAGATAGCAATTAGACCAGATTCTACAATCTAATATGCTTGACCAGTAAAAAAGGACTATTTTAATGTGCTTAAGTACGAAGAGGTAATAAGCATGTATGGTGTGTATTTTACATGCGGTTGGCCTCATTTCCGCTTGGCAGCATATAATGGCTAGAAATTGACAAAAGACAATGGTCCACACAGTCAGTTTTAGACGCTCGTAGTAAACCTATCAATAGTCAATTTTGCTCGCTAGAAAATCGTGGAAATTTACTTTGTTTGGTTAGAAGTCAAACCATGAGTCTTGTCCATTCTTGACTCAACAACAAAATGATTGAACAAAAAACACTTCAGAAATAAGTTTTGTAATTATTTCAAAAAGTTTCCATTGTGCATGCAACGATTATGAGCATAATAAAGTGTTTCGACAAGTTACCTTTCTGTGAATATCGAGTGAAGATAACCGGATTTTTGCAATCTTGTAATTAATTATAATAGAATGGCGTCAAGTGTCAAGGGATCAGTTGTGTTTGTGTACTTTATGTGACTCTTAAAAAAGAGTTGGATTAAAAGTTGGTGACAATTTCATCATGTTTGTGACAACGACAATAGATTTAAGATTGTCGTAAACTAATACTCTGCATAATTTATGCAACATTTATATTTTTCAGTGAATTGATTGGCTAATAAACAGACTTTCTCTTCATGTTCACAAGCTAATCGACTCATCGTGAATAACAAATATCATCTCTCTGAGAATTACCGAATTGCTCCACTTGGTGACAACATTTTTGATTCGCTAAATAGCTTATCGCTATCACATCAAAGGACATCAGAAAGGAAAAGACACAGAGCTTCAAGCAAGTAGAATGATGATGAGTGAGAAGTATGCTTACCTTCTATCAAATTCTCATTTAACTATGAAGAACCTTTCTGTAAATGCGTCTACTCCTCCAAAACTGGTATAAAAATATGAAATTATGCAGTGTCTCGGTATCTGATTATAGCTGTTTGTGTGTGACAGCAGCAACAAGGAGTACTCCTTTAAAAGTGGGTTATTGCATTTTTTCAAAAACCACAAAGTGCATTTTTATGCTATTATTGAAGTTGTACTAATAGGCTTGCAAAAATACACACACACACGTTATTTCCACACGACAAACCTTAAACCATTTAACTTAAGAAAAGTACTTTTTTTTCTTCGCATATTAAATTCTTATATGAATATGAAGGTGTGAGGAGGAAGATGTGTAGAAAATATTATACCTGGCCGTATCCTGTATTAAAAATCATTCAATCA
>JAANSM010004119.1:0-11798 GCA_036850725.1 Orchesella villosa
ATATATACTCCGTGTAGGTAAGCACACACAGAGATTCACGTGTTTACTCATGAATGATGCGATAGTGAGTCAATATAATTTTCTTATTCATATACACGCTCCTCATGTTCTGTAATGCAAATGTAACCAGAGAGATCATGATATCCGAATAAGATGTGAATGCAAGTGTGCTCATACTCGAAAATAGGAAGCCTTTCAACGACGTTTTTATCACAGCCACAATGTTACCAGCGCTAGGCATAATCTTCCGGGTTCTACACACAAATTTCATAACAATACTATGTACTTAGCTTTACTTGCCTTCTTATGATTCCTTGTGCAAATAGAAAGGAGGAGGAGGAGAAAGAGAGAGGAGGACAGGGATTATTCATGCATGAAAACAACTTTTATTGCCTTGCATTTTCCTACCCTGTAGCTCTGCCTGGCAGCGCAGCACTAAACCACAACCATCCCCGCATTTTCTTTTTCTTGACTGGTATTGCATGTCTTAGCAATCAAATCAAATATATGACAATGATCCAAATCACGACGACGGAGAAAGAGCAATATTGACTGGTGCAAATAATATTAAATGAAATGTAGCCCTCAGCATTATCCCTTCACATTTTCTTATTGTGGTTGCTGTGTGTGCCACTCCTTTACTCACTGACTTACTCCAGAATAGTTGACAGTGTGCTTCCAATAATCCCAAATAATATTACAATTTGGAGTTTGTGTGCATACAAATATAAAAAAGTACTTTTGTGGTGTATCCCATCATAGCACATTATTGTTTAAATAGAGATACGTACTTTATAGGAGTTTGTTGGAAGAGAATTGTAGACTCAGCCCTTAGGCTTGTCAAAGCAAAATCGTAAGCCGAATATAGTTTTATGTCATCATCATTTTCAACCAATCTTCTCCGTCCCCTTTCTGTTTGCATGATGATAGAACACAAAGCTAATAAAACAGACCACACACGACAATTTTATTAGATTAATGATTGTATTCCTTGCATTTTGTAATAATGATTATAAAGTATTCAAACGATAATAATTGAGAAAGAAACTTGAAACTGTTTACTATTTAATGTACAACAAAATACGATGAGGTTGGGCCTCGGTCTCACATTACCCCGAATACAGTCTCGTTTTTATGGAATATCATTATGCGCATACCAGTCTAGTCTCCGTATCTAAAAAGAACGTATAATACAATGCATTGCAATGCTCATATGATGATGAAAATATGAATAAGATTTCAACCGACAGTAGTGTATTTATTGATTTTATTTACATTTTTATATCAAATATCACCTTCTTAAGTAATTTCTACTCGGACTATGATTATAAAGTATTCAAACGATAATAATTGAGAAAGAAACTTGAAACTGTTTACTATTTAATGTACAACAAAATACGATGAGGTTGGGCCTCGGTCTCAAATTACCCCGAACACAGTCTCGTTTTTATGGAATATCATTATGCGCATATACCAGTCTAGTCTCCGTATCTAAAAAGAACGTATAATACAATGCATTGCAATGCAGCTCAATATGATGATGATGAAAATATGAATAAGATTTCAACCGACAGTAGTGTATTTATTGATTTTATTTACATTTTTATATCAAATATCACCTTCTTAAGTAATTTCTACTCGGACTCACTAATTATGCACAAAAGCGTCTGTCTGCTTTAATATGCAATAAAATAGTAAACTAAACTTAAAACTTGGTTTTATGAAACATATTCCTACTACTACAAAATAATTGAATAGTAAAATTGAGTAAACTATTATAAACACACAGTCCATGTACATTATATTTTATGTTCTACTCAAGTTTCTATCATACTGTAGTATGAGAATCACAGAAATCAAAATGACATTGCATGAAACAGATTTTAAGCCTGTAAATGGTACCTTACTATTGTAATAATACTATGATTTGGCTGTTAGATTTCGAACACCTAACCTGAACTACTCGAACAACTCGTGCATGCACTGCTCTGACTACATACTCACAAGATTCTGCGTAAATCCAAACATTCTGCATAAGCCGACGCTAATTATTATGTACAAACTAGGTAACTCTAAGCTATAATGATAAATCAACTATGTTTCCAGCATAATACTATTTCAGCTACTTGGTAATTTAAAAATTGACTAAAAACTTATTTATACACAAGTTAAACTTATTCCACGATTACAACAATCAGAAAAATGTTAATATACACACAGTCTCTGACTGTTTTATTATGTATTTACAGAGACTGCACTCGTATATTTAATTTTCTCTGACATTCTCAATGGAATCAAATATTGGATCTGCAATAATTAAATTTTACACATAATTTAATTTTTGATAGTTGGACTATGCCCATTTAACAAATGCTTAGCCGCTCGTTCCCTCAAAATGCTCACACTTTCTTGCCTGCCTGCGCCTGCAATCTTTCCATGGAAAGTGAGACCATATCCGTTACCATTTCCATTGTCAATCTTGCCCCGTGAAGAGCTTTTGGCAAGATCAATAGCTTCTTCCACTACAGGGCTAACCTTTCCATCTCCTGCAAACTCCGAAGAATTTTGGCTTGGAGGGGACAGCGAGTCACTTCTCGAGCGATTACCTGGACTCAGATTGAGAACAGTAGCAGAGCTGTTTCCTTTCGCTGAGAGATCAAAAGGGAAAACTGGCGGGTGGCTGGCCATCATGTACTGGGCAAATATGGTCTGTGCTGCTGCAGCAGCCGCCGAAGGTGTTGTTGACTTGGGTGGCCAGCCGGCTGCAGCCAAAGCAGGAAATGCAGAGAGGATGGATGGGGTTGTGAACAGACCTGGAGCGCCATGAGGGACGCCAGCGAGTCCAGCATTCCATAAAAACTCATTTAATCCTCCAAGTCCATGAGGGAAATGGGAGCCTCCTCCACTCGATGGAAGGGAATGGTGGTGAGGATGATGATGATGCGAGAGTGTCACAGGAGATCCTCCCATGTGATGGTGAACGCTACCACGAAGAGATGACAAATCCGGAGGAGAACATTGGCCGAGAGAATAAGGGTTTACCATGCCAGGAGGGGAGCCTTCTCTGGGAATACCGTTGGATGAAATACCCATGCTTTTTTCCCTTTTCCTGAATTTTGCTCGCCGATTCTGAAACCATACCTGCAATAGACAAAATATGGAGAACGTTATATTTAGCCTTGTAAATGAGTATATAGTGTTATAGCTTTCTCCTGGTTTGATGATAAACTTCAGCATTAAATGGAAGGACATAAACAGAAAATTACACAATGCATTTGAAAACTACCCAAAAATTAGCTGGAGTACAACTGGAATAGAAATCCTTAAGAGAAACACAAATAGCATCCTCCATTTTGCTTCCCTCTTCAGGGTTAGCTCGAGCATGAACTGATAATGTGAAAGTGGGAGTGTATAATTTTAAGAGCAATTTTGTCCTAATTTTCAACTCTTTCCTCTAACTGAGCTCACTATCTACTTCATTATGGAAATGGGCCCACTTAATTCATCGTGCTACGAACAAAAAGCCTTCTCTCACTCAAAATGAAAAGCCTTTTCACTATTCCTACTTATGGCTAATGCAATATCCCACCATGCACGCCAACCAAATACGGCAATTTTCTGGCCCAACCGAAAACCACATCATACAAAAGTCGTCGTTGACTTACCCATGCTGTCAAGTGCTTGATGAACATAATGAAAGTGGAGTGTCGTCAGTCATTAAACCCGAATTATCTGTAACCATTTCTCTCCTTTTCTTTTGCTAATAGTAAAATATTGCGTAGTAGATGTACGTTAAAAATACATAACATTATATATACGAACCCCTTTTTTAATGCAATAATTTTCCTATTAACATTTGCTTCAGTGAATTTCACCAATGAATTTCCCCTTTTTCGTTTCATTAATTGTGTCTAAAAAATAGGAAAATGAGTAAATTGCCAAAAAACAGGGAGCACAAAAAATTAGCAGGCACTCAATCCCGGTTAACAATGCAAGTAAATAAGTAACAAATAAAGTATCTAATGTGTTGTTCTTCCTTCCTGTTATTAAAACCAATTTTTCATCAATTTTACATTTATTTTGCACTAATGCATCTTTTGTACTTCATTTCCAGAAGAGTAATTCACTTTGCTACTGGAGTCTGCCAAGTCTACAGCAGAACAACGAATTATTACTTTTTTCTTTCAGACACAGACACACACACTACCGTAATCATCATCAAATTACCATTTTTTGTGAACAACAAAAGGTACATGTTATATCAGTTTCAATTCCTAAATTATCCTTACCATTGTCATGATTTTTAATATGAGACTTAATGAAATTTTAACTTGTTCGAAACTAACTTCGTATCTTCAACTGAGGGCTGTGTTTCCAAGAGTTTCGCTTTGTCTGGGTAAAATCCTGTGTAAATCTCTATTTTGCTGACGATATAAGAAATATTCAATGCGTTCAGCAACATATACGTATATGGGTAGCAATGCTGCGTCAAATAAAGTTCCTAATGCCAGGTTCTGGTAATGCCATTTCTTTTAATGACATCCTCAATTATAAAATCATCTTTATATTTGTATCGTACTTATCATTCAATCGTTCCAACCGGGAAGCAACTGATGATGTTCAAATACTGTATAAGTATGTATGTGTACCTTCTGATGATGTCTGAGAGTCTGATACTCAAAGAGAATCTTGTGAATTATATCATAAAATCTATCGTTTCATGTTTTATTCCACAACCCAGCCAGCCGATAGGGGCAATTTAGGCATACGCATACTCTTCTATTCTTTGTCTGCATCACCAATCATATAAAATGATTTTCTTTAAAAATATGATTTTTCAGCCGTAATGACATAAAAGCTAATGTACTTTTACGTTGGTCCTTCATTCTTATCAAGTAAATTGAATGTGATGATCATTGAATGAACATTATTTTTGTGAATTTCTTTCACTTTCATCATTCATTGAAGCGTTCATAATACTTCGTGTGTGAAACGACATAGTCCCAAATATTATGTATTGATTTGAATTGAAATTGAATGAAAAAAGGGTAAAGTAAGCGGTAACAGAAACTTGCCTGAACACGAGCTTCACTTAAATCCAGGCGGAGAGCTAGCTCTTCCCTTGTGAAAACATCGGGATACTGCGTCTTCTCAAAGGCCCTCTCCAACTAGATGCAGTTGAAAGGTCGTGAAGGTGGTTCTACTCCTTCGTAGTTTCCTCGTCGGCTGCCCACTCTCATCCAAATGGAGAGCAGAGTGAGAGTGATGATTCTGAGACTCGTGGTCGTGATACGCTTGTTGTTCCGCGTGGTCACTTTGCTCATCGTCCTGAGAAGAGTAGTCATGGCTGTGACCATGCTGCTGCTGCGGTTGCTGATGATGATATTGATGATGATCCTCTTCTTCATCATTTACTTCCACATCCTCTTCTTCATCTCCTCCCTCATCTTCTTCCAAAGCAGGTTTATTAGACAGCATCATGATGGGGTACTTGATATCTCCTGCCCGAGATGATAATGACTTTTCCCCATTTTTTTCAATTTCCCATTTCTCCTCCCGTTCGTCCTCCTGAGAAAAATTTTCATTTCCGTTTACAATCAAATCGGAATTCCTGCCTTGTGCTTTGGTTTCCGTTTCCCCATTTTTGTAGAGCATGTCGACTTGCTTCCCAATTTTTACACAAGTTAATTTGCTTGATGAGGAGATTATGCCGGTGCTCTGATGAGGAGTTGCTCGTTTCCGCTTCTTGTTACTACTCAAAGACTGATCTTCCTTCTCTTCCTCACTTGCTGAAAAATCCTCTTGTCTTACTCGTTTCGATTTGGGAATTTTCACACAGACTGATCCAGTTCTGTCATCATTTTCTTTCTGCGAAAATCGTTCAAAAGATAAAAACCATGAATATTTTATGCCAATTACCTAATCAAGAGCTTAGGTTTGCTACTTTATTTATTCCCAGTTAGTTGCACATGTGTAAGATGTAAGAGTAAGTGTGACTCAATGTTTGGTTGGATTATCAACCATGGCTCGCATTTGTTTGCTATTCCTATGAACCTATCATGTTTCATATTGATAAACACAGCAAAAGACACACTTGTTTTTTGAGTTTCTATCTCCAGTTTTCCATGATATTATTATGGAATCAGTCATCCGATACCACCTACAAAGATAAGTCTCATATTATTATTATTTCTAACTAGCTACCAACCTGGTGACGTTGATTTTGGGATTCCTGTCCCCTCCCTTCTGATGCTGAGTCAAACCTGGGTTCTTCCACCACCACAACGCTGGTATTATTGCCCATATTGTTTGACGCAAAATCTGCTGCCCGTGACTCCACCATTACTTCATCTGAAAACAAGTACAATCATTATGACCAAATTAGTAACAAATTACAACATATTGCAACATACTCAGTATTATTCAACAAGTACAACAGAGAAACGTGTATGTGTAAGGAAGCAGCAATAGTATATGCACGCTGCTTATGCTAAGCATGCATCAGTTCAAGTCAATAATACAATATCTGCAATTTCAAATGAAATCAGTAGGAGAGCAAAAGTAGAGAGGCTAGGCTAGGAAGCAAATTAGTGAATGTGTGGAAGAATTAATTTTAGGGAAATTACCCTCTCGTTCTCTTTGAATGTGTACCGAATACAATAGTACTTCAACCCGACTCCACAAAACTAGAAGTGTTCACTCACACTCACTGATCAATCATAAAGACATGAAATCAAGAAGCTCATGTTCATTCATTCACACATTCAAGTCGGCAATTAAAGTCCCGATCCCGAACCAACCAACAGCCCAAAAAAAGTCCTACGACTTAACAAAGTTTTCATGTAATGAGTCTCACTCGCTTGCGTTTGTAAATGATAATAATGAATCATGTTAATAAAACCTATACACACACAACACAACATGCATGCACGCACACATTCATTTTTGCGCTGCGTCCGTCCGTCCGAAACAAACTCATGTCATGATTCTTTGTGTTCTGTTAATGGAAAGTATTATAAAATCGTTATTAGGCCAATTGCCAAAGATTTTCTGCTGCAAATGAGGAAGGATTTGGTTGTATGGAAAAAAGGATGAGCTTTAATATATCTAGCATACTCACTTCCCTTCCAACGTTTAATTAGTGCTCTTCTCCGGACTTGTAACTGAAATCGAGCGTTTCGGGTGACACGTGCTACCCGTGTCGAGAGTAATATATATATATCCTCCTTTTTTATTCCATTCCTTTTATACTCGAGAACAATGCACACATTTTTCATCCGTACGAAAAAACTAGAAGTAACTTTTTATTGTTACAATGCAATACAAACCTCTTGTTCACTTCTCCCCCTTGTCATTATCTATCATATAGAAATATACATGTTATATGCTCTTCCCTTTTAGTGAATAGTGATTTAAGATAAATAATTTGAATATGTATATACTATGTGTATGTATGTTCGCTCAACGTTTTCATTGAATTCTCTTCTTCTTCAATTTGGCTTTGTATTCGGGTTGTAATAAAAATTTAGTTTGAAAAATAGCTTCTAGCTGTTGCTATTTAGTATTCATGGCATGGTGAGTGTGATGCCCCGTTATGATTATAAAAGTGGGTAGTAAAACAAGCACATTACAATATGGATGATGTGAATATGGATGTTTTACATTATGTAATAATAATTATGAATATTAAGCCATTAATATGATGTGGGAAAAGGTATTGTAGTTTATGTAATATGCATACATGTACATCATTTCATTTTTACTTTTGCTCCGTAGAACTGCTCCGCCTTTCCATGCATTTTAAATTCTTTTTGTTGGAGCTGGCGACGTAAACGTAGTAAATCCATTTAATACATAAATGCTACATGTGTAAACTGCATGTTCTTCCACACATGAGCACAAAAAAGGGAGAGAGATATAATGACGGAGAAACAAAGAGCGGAGCCAGATCAAAACCGACTGCGTGTGTTCCTTGTAGTAATCACACTACCCTTCAAGTTGGATTCTAACACGCGAAGTTAGCTTATCGTGTGAATATTTTGTAAAGGTTAATGGCATGATTCCTAAAATAATTTTTGCATGAACACTTTAATCATGAAGAAGCGCAATGGACAATAGACTATTGAGACGTCGAAAACTTTCGGAAATGCGTGTAGTACATAGAATGATTCCTAAGGGAACTTGCTACGACCATAAGCATACAATAAAATTGTAACTAAAAACCGTACAAGCTTCAAACCAAATCACTTTTGGACTATTTATATGTCTCTTGAGTCGATTCGGAATATTCGTATAGAAGGAGGTTTACGAATGATCAAGTGAAAAAATTTAACCAACTTTAAACGGAAATTATACTTACGATAAGTTTGGTCACATTTGATGAATGTGTACAAAATGATTGAGGTTGAAACATTTAAAGGGGTTGTGGTATGAGACATTTTAGAGACACCGAAACGCATGGTTTCATAGCCATTAATGTATGATCATTGTAAGTATGTAGCTAAATGATTGTCGTTCTTTTTATTGTTTAGATAAATGAACTAATTATTACTGGAAAATGGATTGCAGTTTTTTATACTTCTAAAATATTAACCTGGACAAGTTGTAGCACTTAGATGGTTCGGAGAGGGTGGTTTTAATTCCACATATTTTGAGAATGGATGTATTTACGTTGATTCAGCCCAAAGCTCCACAAACATTGAAGATGCTACAGACGAATATCTACTCCATAATCCCTATTTGCTGATATGTTTGTCATTAGTCCTCATTTTATATTGTTATGCTCAAATTAAATCTGTCTACCATTTAAAAAATGAAAACTTCCAAGAAAAAACGGTTGGTGACAAAACCATTTATGTACATTTAATTCAAAATCTGTAACATTTTTCTCCTAGTCTTTTAAACATATTGGATTCCCTATATAGCTTAGACTATTGACTGCCATGTCTTGCTGGATATTTAGTGAAGTAGCCACGTTTGGTATGTCAAAGTTGTTCTTCCAATGTAAGGAAGAAGAGGATCAGTCCATGATGTCGAAGGTGCAAATCTTGATTGGCTTGAAGGATAGACCACGGTTTCTAATAATTGCATACCCACTCCCATTGGACGCAGTACGCCTTTTTCTCCAGTATTCACTTCGCGTGTCTAAAGACAGATCAAAACTTCTTGTGATAGACTTCATTATTTATATGTTACTCAACGCATAACCTCGTCAATTATACTGCGTGAAGCCATATCAGGCAAATGTAATGAATCGAATGGTTGTTTCCAAAAAATAACGCAATAAGATACTATATACTATGGACAGAAGCGGACAGATACGAAAATAATAAACTGAAAACTTGATAACAAGGCTAAAGTCGAATGTGGCAGGAAGTTTCAACTTATAATTTAATTATACAACTGTCCTTATCGCAATCAAATTATTACACTTGCAAACAAGTTGCATTTGTGTCTTTTGTAAAACCTACTCATGCACTTCATGGTCATTGATTAAGGCACATGTTCCGCAGCTTATCAACATATTCCCAACGTGTTGTCAACTGTAGAAACACAATCTTTGATAATTAATTGCCCTCAATAGATAAGCTAGAAATGCAGCGCATTATGCATGTGTGAGGCAAATTGAGACATTTGTCATTTGCTTCCCCTTCGTTATCATTTCCACGAATTTACCGATTACTGCTAGGTCACTGCTGTCATCAGATCGGGAGTATGAAAACATCATAATTCGGAAAATGACAAATGACAGCAGCAGAACGGGTTTTCACTTAGGGACAAAACTCAATTAGTGTGCTAGGCTCCATGTTCAATTCATGCCCATATCCCACGGAGCGGAAAGCACAACAGAATGCGCCAAATGTATTGTACTTTATGTATGTATGCATTCACAACTCGTTCAGGGTTTGTGCCAGAAATCGGAAATGAAATAGGGTTAAAATGTGAGAAGGAGAGAAAGGGTACAAATATATAGAAACGATGAATTACCTGCTGAAATGTTGCTGTTGCTGCTTTTACAATTGGAGACTGGAGCAAAGGAAGAAGCGAGCAGCTTCTCAATGCTCGAATATACGGATTGACACTTTCCAGAGGAGATTGATGCTGCTGCTAAGGAAGGTGGTGAACAAGAAGGTGACGACAGCACCACTTTCCCAGAACAGACTTCTGGTGAAATGGACTGAGATCTTGATAGGGAGACTGGAGACGGGGAAGAAGACACGGTAGCTAGCGAAGATGATACTGATGACCTAATGTCCTTATTATTTTCACTCCCGCTAATGAGATTACTATACTGTGATGACGGAGGATAATTAATTAATGAAGATCCATGATGATCAAAATTCAGTCCATGTTGTGGATGATGATGATGGAAAATGAGTTGTGATGGGGAAGAAGAACCTCCACCGAGATCACTACCACTACTTCCTCCACTTTGACTCATCATCATATTTGATGTTGACTTACTCAATATTAATTTTTGTGTAGAAAAAGTCAAACTGCTGTGACTGCTCTGCAATAAGTGTTTTTATTTACTGTTGAGAAGGCAGATTTACTTATTTGTTTTCCATATACAAATTGGGTGATGTGTGTGTGTGGAAAACGCTGTTACTACTCTACTCCTCCACTCTGACTAGTCAACTAGAGAACAATAAACTTTTTTCTGACTCGTCGTCCTCAACTGCGCCTTTGCTAATCGATATTGAAAAAGGTACCCTAGCTAATCTATTGTCCATTACATATTACATGCAGTATTCATAATTACTATTGCTCCTTTTCTGTTCGAATACGGTAAAAGAAAACCGAGTTGGTTCGTGCCAGCTTACTTATGCTAACAAAGAAAACTAATAATATTACATTTATATATATACATTATATTATATTTTGTGTTCTTGTTCTTGTAGCTAAAGACAAGCAAATTCGTTCACCAACCGCACTAGAGAGCTTGACAGCCAAAGTATATAATTATGAGGATGATGATTATCACAAAACAAAATCAAATATGTTCAATTTGCTTATTACATTAGGAACCAACACTATACGGGTGTAGGAGCAGTACGTTCACTGTTTATCAACCGAACTTATTAACGTTTTCCTCTCCCGATTCAATTCAATCCGATCAGTTCATCAAATTGTTTGCATGCATGTTTCGTTAGCTCACATAGTGTCCAATCCTATGTTTGTCCAGCCACCTCAAGTTTATTATTAACTTATGGAGCTCATTTACAAAACGCTAGATAAAACATGCAATCAATCCATTTCAGGTATGCAAATCTACATGAAATGAAGCGTTTACTTAATGCCGTCTATGATGTTGGATGTGGCAAAGGAAAAGGAGCATTTTATATTGTATCATACCATATCATAATGTCATGTGCACTCGACGACGACGACACTACTACCGGCCTTATCCTTTGTTCACTTTTCGTTTGAGTCGGTATGCTTAAAATGTATGTGTATTGTATTAATATTGATAGAACATTTCTCTCTCATTTGTTATTATTACTGTGTATCAAGTGTACATATAAAAAGAGCAAAACTTGATAAGCAGCCGGTCAGACTTACTATTACCAATCCATTAGTCCACAAAATTCATCATCATTATCACATCACCATGATGGTCTTTTGGACACTGTGTTGTGTATATAACATATTATTATGCAGATATGAAATACTCTTCATTCTTATTTATATTGCATGCACATTCAGAAATAGGTGGACTGACGATATGATGATTCTTATCAATATCCTGTGTTCGCTCTCACTGCTCTCCCTATGTTTATTATAGTTTAATGAAACGT
>JAANSM010004120.1:0-11798 GCA_036850725.1 Orchesella villosa
TTGTGATTGAATGTCACTTTTGTTCATTTGATTTATAACATAAGAACGTAAATCACTAATGTGGGTTGGTGTCATTAAAGACTTTCATTTCATGGTGGTGGGGTTTATAAAAAGTCCTTTTTTAAAAGCTCTCAGAAAATATCATTTAATTTTTTTAAGCTCCCATCATTCAGAGCAAAAGGGATTGGCGACGTCTTTTACAAAAAAAATTTGATGAATGACTTACTTCACAATATTCTTAAAAATGTGTGTTTCATGTGAAAATGTGCATAGCTCCCATACTAATGCAGCTTGAATGCTAACGTTAAATCCTTTAGACAGCCTAAAAGTTCAATGTGATGTTTTTTATTAAGAAAATAGAAAAATCAGTGATTCAGTAAATAAGTTCATGCATGACTTGGCTGTTTCACTTTGTTTACATTTCTCTGAGCTATAAACATTCTCTTCCATTTCCTTCCATCCTTTGCTTCCTTTGCATACGTTTTTTGGTGAACGGACTGTGACGTGATGTGATGATAGCCGTTGCATGCAACATGACCGAATCTTTGAAAGAAATGATGCGGTTCAACTCGTTAAAAGTAAACTTGCTGAAAGCAATTACATTCAATCGAGGAATCTTTACTTTTGAATTGGTTTATATTCATTAATCTTTGGTACAACTACAGAGTACAGAATACAGAATGCTATATACACTTCATGCAAATACTTGCTTTACTTTGTACCAATTACGAATTAGACAGGAGAATTCTAGTTCTTCGTTGGCAACACGAATGTTGAATAATGAATGTAATCAAAGAATGCATACACACAGCATACCTTACTATATTCACACATGTTATGTATATCTTGTAGGCTCAACCGTTCATATAAGAAGGTAGAACCACAGCCATAGTTTTAAGACGAATGTTACCTATTCTAAAAAAACAGAATGGAATGGTACCGACAGCAAAAAATTTAACTGCGAAACTTGTTGTTAAAATTCATCCATGAAATAAATAGTTCCAAAAAGATTTTTTAGAATAGTACCGACAAGCAACATTCTTCAAAACTCAAGAATGGATGACTGAGATAGATGAGATTCCAGAATTCCAAAGAGACACAGCTAATAGGAGAAAAAATGCCGACTCTGACAATGAGTTGACTGATAATGATACCTGTGGTTTGACTTAGTTTGCGTAGTTTAAGCTTTAAGTAATGTTTGCATATACTTAAGTACATTCATTTATGTGCACAGCACAACGCATAGCCAACAAACTATATATCTCTCTTCTATCCATATCCATATCCTCTTGCTCTACTCTGTTCCCACTGTTCAAAGGATGCCATCAGATCTTTTAAACATTCCACTCGCAAACGAGATAGATCAGAAGAACAAAGGAACACAACATTAGCGATAAAGATTAGCCCATCTAATCATCCTGATTATAGCGTTTACATATCTTTGAGGGGTTTAGCTGTGCGCGGCATTTGGTTGAAAAGGAAACTCAGGTTTTAAAAGTCAATATTTGTTTCTGTACATACACAAAGTGTTCTTTCCTATTCATGGAATTGGATTTAACTAAATCTTGTCTCTAGTCTCTAGTCAGCCGCTATAAGGGAGTTAAAGGAAAGCATCAATGTTTTTTAAAAGAAAAGATTAGCTTTTGGATTCCCTGTCTCCTGTCATTTGTGGCTGATTGTTCAGGGAAAGGTTAAAAAATGCAGACAAATCCTTTCAGGAGACAAATAAGTGAGTAAAAAATACGTTTTTTACCTGTGCATAATGGCTCATCATCATCATCAATCATTATCTGCCAACCCAGGGAGACAACACCACCCCTTTCCGCTACTTTGACTGAGCTTTTTATTTGAGGTCACAAAAGTGTGAGGTTGCAAACCAAGGGCTTTATGCGTAATTAGCTTAGTTTCTCAATACAAATACCCAGCTCGAGCTTAGTTGTCAGTCTACATTGGTTTCCCCCATAAACTTTTAAGCCTCACCAGAGAGTTGATATTGTTAACGAGCGTTGGTGGTTCAAAGGCTTCTTTACGATGGACTTAATCACTTTTGAGAATCCTAGATAACTTGCATGGCTTCATCATCTGCCCCAACTCCGTTGTGGGGAAAAGATGGTTCTAGTTTATGTGTCTCGTCCGTTTTAGCTAAATTACTACTACTACTACCACACAATAGTATATTAATGTTATGCATATCATCATCGTCTCATTCTTAAGTGACAGTGACAATCCTTGTCTCCGTTTTTTGGAATTAGTGTTCTTGCTACTACCTTTTGGCTCGCTAGTCTTATCGTAGGGCAGGCGCCAACTGTTTATCAAATGTCACAACAAAGACCTTCAAAAGTATAAGTTTTTAGCTTAATCACGAACACATGCTCGTTCTTGTGTCTCTTGTGATTGTTGATGAATGGTTCACATAAGGAATGATTATGGTGGTGATGCAGCTTTCGGTCCGACTAGCAATGAATAAAACTTGAACTTTTCGCTATAGCTGATTGCTCAAGAAATTAAGTGCAATAAGAAATCAAATCAAGCAGGTTTTAGTGGCTCCACATTCCATTCAAGATATCTTGATAACAAGAGGAGAAAATCCAGAAAAGCTTGCGAACCATTTTATCGCAATTTACAACTTTTTGTCATTGACGGGTGAGGTGCGTCCATTAGTTTGAGACATAAGTTAGGTGTATATACCTACATGGACACACTCATTGTAACAAGACCTCCCAGCACTTGAATCATCATTAATTGTAATCTAAAACGACTGTCTGCTTCTTTTAATGATTTTTGGCACTGATAATAGTAGCATACCTTGAGTACTAGTCCTGTACATTTTCAAATGAATCTAAAACGGTACTATACCTTGGTAAGTTATGGATATTATTCAACTTTTTTGGCCATCAGTGGTTTTAAGAGGATCATAATACTGCCACAGAGATTTCGTATCGATAACGCATTTTTACTTAGCATACCTTTTCACAAATCTGTGCACATGTTAATATGGAGTGGATAATAATTCAGTGTTGCACTAAGAAATACTTACTTTTCTTTTAGATGACAGGGTTGCAATAACGAAACTCATTTCTTGATATAATAAAGGCTATTCAAATCCAAAATCATGCGTTTTGACCATTTTCAGCCATATTTTATATCAAATCTTTTGAGATACGGTGCCGACACGTCGATCGGTTTAGTGTGTACCGTGGTGTGTTATTGTGTGGACAAACTTGAGTCACGCAACGCATTTCAGATCTACAACATACATTAAATATCAAACAAGAACCACTTTTATTGCCATTTATTTGACTTCCAAGATCATAAAATGTGCAAATTAATTCTTTAAGTGAAGAATTTCACTTTTTGCGGTTCCTTTTGTGAAATTGAATTTTTTATCATATGTTAAAAGGACTCCCAGAAACTAGCATTAACTCAACTATTTTATATTTGCTCGTCCAATTCGACTCAATGATGTTGCTTGAATTTAAATTGACATGTAGGATATGATTGTTGTATGCTGCTGATTTAATTGTGCTATTGCTTTAAAATGCATATAATATATGCAATCAAGAGAATGTTTGTAGATAGTTATGGCTGCAATTAATAGTCCGAAAAGTCTTGAGAGCTGGTAGCACCTACGCAAAAACAATATAAGGCCACTGTCGACAGTTTGTAAATTTTTGTTTTCATATTTTACTCATCTTGACAGTTACACTTTTATAGATATTGAAAATCCAGTATTTATTTATTATTTGCTTGCATGATTGATTGAAAGTAAGTGTCCTTGCTTGTACACATACATCATCCTCATCCCAAACTCGGAACATTCTACAGTCTTTACATTATAATTTTTCATGTATTTTTGTGTCTTCGGATCGCTTGTAAAGTAATGTACAACATGCATTATATTCTTTAGCAGCAGCAATAAAATCCAAGGGAATGAAAAGTGCTGAAAAATTAGTGTTCCTTTGTGTTGGTGGGTGAAATGGTGTTGCTGAGCTGAATTCCTCTCTTTTTTCTTCATATCTTTTCACAAGAACATGTTTTCAATTTGTTTTCTTTCAAGTAACATCACTCTTGAAGATCTTTTCCAAGTATTTTATGTTGTGAGTGAATAGTTACTGCTACCCAGCTCGACTTTTAGCAATAGATGATGATGATGATAATGAGGGGATGGATGGGATTTATACCGTAGTATACACCTAACATAAACACACACACAGACATATTTTCTGGAGGGCAAATAAAAATTCATGTTTTCATGGTGTTGGTGTTAAAGATCTTGTATCCTGTTCTTTTCCTTTTTTTGAATACTGTGTGTTGATCATCAAGAAAAGGAATGCAAACGATCCCCAGTTTCATACTAAATCTATTATATACCATTTGTCTAAAAAAGGTATTACTTAGGAAGGAACATCAGCATAAAAGCGAANAAGGAACATCAGCATAAAAGCGAAAAATAAAAATCCTTTTTCATGCATAGCTTGTTACATGGAATTGTGGTTTTTATCGAGAAAGATTCTTGATGTTGTTTGTTATGCTCATATTATAATGTTGCATTACTTGCATCACCAAACACTGGAGAGCATCCGCCACCACCATTCTCCTACTATTTGTTGGTTACAAAAATTTCTCATGTTGTTTGTAAATTGTATAGAATTTTTAGACACTATATAGAGGTAATAGGTTACTGGTATAAAATGGTCCACTTTATAAAAAGGATCAACTACCTGACTCAAATCCGAATTGCATACCACCACGAAAATAAAGAAAAAAACTTGTGCATGTACTTGCATTGTCGAACAGATTTGTGCTCATTGGTTTGGTTTGAATGTACACCTTCTTTCTTGTTAGTCATAGACTAGTTTTTTGATGGAATGACTGGTACTGGTAACTGCATTCCTCAGTTCTCATTGTACTCGGGTCTGGTTCATTCATTCATTCAAAAACTGTAATAATGGATGGTTGGCATGCAGGGTTGTTTGTGGAGCTTAATAAAAAGGACTGAGAATGACGTGTTTGCGTATGTCGCATCATTGTTATCTGAGAAAAGGGACCTTAGAAGGAGATTAAGGCTTCCTTCCTTTTCCTTCCTAACATCTCCGAAAGGATCCCTTGGTATGCAGCCATTGATTTACTATTGTTATTGTGTTATCCGCTCTTCAAGAGAGAGGTTTTTAGCCTGTGTGCACTGAGCTCAGGTATGCACGTACCCAGATGCATTCTCGATCTGGATATATCTCCCTGTCTAACCGTAGGCCTGACTGATTTTCAGGTATTGTTACACCACCATAAGTGAGACGAGATGATTCTTCACAAGATAATCATCCCAAATGATCCTTTCATGATGGACAATTTTAAAAGAAAAAATAACATGAAACCATCTCGTTTACTTTTATGATATTCCAGTTTCAAATTCTTTCTATTGAAATGGATCCCATTTACTGGTGTAAGTGCGTTCCTACAATGAGCATCATTTGGATGTTATGTGATCATGATCATATTTGGCTTTGGAGTTATTGCTTAAGCTTTTTTCTAAAATCTGTTTCTTCTTGCTTCTAGAATAAAAGATATACAAATGGGAGATATATTATTGTTGCAACAATTCCTAACGTGTTCTATATTTTTTATTACAGTACTCGGTTCCAACGTCTGCGATGGGAGACCATCCGACACGGAAGAACTGGTTAGAGATGATGCTTCATCCTCGTATAACAATGGAGCTCATATAAATCCCGGTCTTGCATCCTCCACCATTTCGGCCACATCACATCCAGACGCACCCGAATACATTCATCATCACCATTCCAATGAAGTCAAGTTCGAGGTAATTTTATTTTTTATCAATAAATAATGAATTCATACGTTACATTCAATTACTTATATGTGCTTGTTCATTAACTCCATTCATTAGATCATGGCTAAAATACTGCTAGAAACGAAACGAACTGCAGAAAATCATGAGAGCGAGGGGGATTTCTTATTGCTCTCCGTGCAGTAGGCTAAAAGTCGATAAGCCGGTCACTCGATTTCATTCAGTTTACAGCTATATATTAAACCCATTGTAAACACCTGAACAAGTTAGTGTTTAGTTTAGAGATGAATTGTAAATGACTGAATGAGTGCAATGAACCTCGGATCGGAGTTTTATACGGTTTATACACACACATATATGAGTCTTGGTCTAAAGCTGCATCTATCTATCTATATCTCACCTTGCTTGGTGGTTTCGTTATATTCATACGTACATTTATCTTGTTAAGACTCAACCAGCAACCATCACCGCCACCAGTGGGCCTTAAATCGTTGCTCGTTTCAGTTTCATGCAATCATGCGATCATCACATCGGCTCACTGGACTCTTAGTTTATTTTCTTCCGCACGTCAATACCATTCAAATGTGTTTGAAGGACTGGCTGACACATTCATGAAGCAAATATAAATATTATATATTATGGAGCTTTTCTTTTAGTTAGGGTTTTTATCAAGCCTGCAATCTTTTTGAGGTTTAGTATAGTATAACAAATCATATTGTAGCACACAGTGGGTGCCTGTGTAACTACCAATCTTCCAAACTACAGTTTTACCTACCAAACGTGTGCACATGCACACTCATAAATAGGAATTAAGGAGTTTCTAGCATTTCCTTTAATCACAAAGCTACATGTCGGCGTGACGTTTTATTACAAATGGACTTAACGAATATTTGCTATGCGTGCTGGCAAAAATGGCATTTGAATTACAATTTAGTGCAATGACTAATAATGTGCTACATTCCTGATAGTCGGGATCTTTATTTCTAACCGTAGACGAGAACTGTGTAATTTTTGTAGTTCATTCGGTGTATTCAATAAGGAAAGAGTTTGAAAAGTTTGTGCTACTAGACTCCTTTTTGTGTGTTTTTTTGGTGATTCATTTCTGAACTGTTGCCCAATTTTGGAACTTGGGGATTTTCAACAGGATATTAATGCCAGAAGACGAAAACTCAAAGGAGAAGCTGTTAAATATAGTCGATAGGAACTTCATGTGCTTATAAGCATATGCATGTACAAATTTAGGAAAAGAATGAATGAATCGAATCATCACGAATAGCAGTCAATTCATTACAAGTTCATACATCATAGGAAGATGTATAGCTACAGGGTAAGCAAGTTTGTGAATATTGATTTTTGTCGATTCTCTGAAATTGGTTTTTGATACATGAACTCTCAAATTATAGTAATAGTAATGTCTTATGAAAAAACATACATTCAAATTCAACATTCTCTCTGACTGAACATTCTTGAGTGAAATTCTTTCCTGAAGTGGAGAGTACAAGTACAACACACAAGAATTCAGATCGAACGTGTCAAGTAAAACATTATACATAATATAGTTTGCAAGACATGAATGTTTCATTTGCATTCATTGGTCGTGTCATGTCACGAAATACTTTATTATCTTGGGCTGTGGATTAGGGAGATCTTTACTCGTGATTACTACGGACTACATCACATCAAGTTTTCCTTTCACAAACTGTTATACGGAACCAAATTTTATTGATCCGTCATTTTTGCATTCCTTTGCTCGTCTACACCTTCATTTCCATACAAAAGAAAATCGTGGCCTGCTCAAATCATAGCAGTCATCTTATGGCAAGTCAGCACTTTATGATCAACATGATCTTTCAGTTTAGTTACATTTTTATGGATGTGTCTTCGTGCCAAAAACATCAAACTATATATACACATCATATATAGCCATATACTCTGAAGTAATATAAGAGATGCTATGCATATGTTGTATGGCGAATGGTATACAAACAGAAATGTGCACGTCTTCTTAGTGGCTTTTTGTTCGATTTTAACTCACTGACAGGAAGATTTCAAGATGGTAATATTTTACAAATAAATGTGCTTAACTGCCATCACATCGATGACATTTGTGGCTCCAAGTGGTCGCGATCAGTAGCGGAACAATTTATCAACAGGATGCTCAATGTTTCTCAGTCATGAAAAGGCCATGCATTTTCACATAATTAAATTTCTTGACAAAAACCGTCAATGCAATCTATCTATGTTGCATCGAACCAAAACTTTTGCGTAATGTGATGATTGAATGAGAATTTGTAGAGTAAATTAAATCTATATGAACATGTACACACATCATCATCGTCGTCGTCATTCAGGATGATGATGATATGAATTAGAGAAAAGGGTTCGATAAAACTCTAGAGGCTTGGTCGTCTTCTTATCTATGCTTCGGCTTTTTAAATGACTTGTTCATTTTGCACGGGTGAGCGCACTTGGCCAGATGTCAAAATGCAGAAAATCGTAGTTTCATCGAAACCTCATTATTTTGGAACCAGTGGTGTATGATGAAAGAATGATGGTCAAAGATTTTGAAGCTCTGAGCTGATCATAAATTATCTACGTACTTATTTGAAAAGTAATCTGTAAGCATATAATTTGCCTGTTTTAATATATATATATAATATATATATATACGTTGTACGTGATCATATTGAATTCAAGATAAACTAATAAGTTAAATTTTGAATATTTAATGTTGACGAACTAGACGACATGCACATATAAAATTGAACTGTAATATGTATTGCATTGCACACAATTTCGGAACAATTCATTTAATTTCAAATTTTCTTTACTTCCAGGATTTCGAATGTGACGTTCAGGTAGAAGGATGTGGGTCGGGTGAGGAGAGGAAAGAATTCTCATTTACATTTTACGACTTTGACGGACACGGAAAAATTACCAAAGACGTAAGTTAACCGTTGTGACTTTTGTCGTTGTTGAGCTCTGTTTGTATGAAAAGTATTCCTGCAGACTGTTTTCTAAGCAGCAAAATGCATGCATGCATTGATTTTATTCTTAAATTGTTTTTGACGGACAAGTGAGTATAAGTCAAAGTCAACGTGCAAGAATGTTCAGTTTGACATTTTGGTTGATGTGGGATTGTCAAGCATTATAAAAGCCATCCCTTGTTTAGCATTTAAGATATGCGTGTGCATAGAAAAAAGGTACATGGCTGATGCCAGAGCCGGCTTCACTATGTACCTTTCACTCAAGGATTCCGATCCAATATTCATTATATAGATACCCTAAACTGCTTTCTTGGAGGTCTAGAAATCAATGCTATGCTGCAAGATTGCTGCCTAAGTTGACATGTGTCATTGATATATATTCATACAAACATGCCTCGTTGAACAACCCAACACAAAGCACCATTTGTAAAATTCAAATCGTGAAATGAGAAGCTATAGAAGGCTAATACTGAATTTTTTGTTGTTAACAGGATATAGCTGGTCTTGTAAGAAGCATTTATGGAGCCGTAAACGACTCCATTACAGTTCCTCACGGTGGGAAGAAGACCATTAAAGTGAAACTAACAGTAACTCCTGAAAAAACTCAACAAAATAGTCCCGAAACTACCTCAACTAACGACGCAACACCTACAACCCCTCCAAACAATAACAATAATAATAACAACACCACCAATATAAATAACAACTTAACGGTGGTTGGAATGGGTAACGGAAGCTCCTCAAACCTGGACACCAGGCCTAAACTTAGAAATAATGTGAATGTCACAATCAAAGAGAACCTCAATAGAGATAGGCTTGGAGGTGGCTCAGGAAGGAAAGAGAAGGAACTGAGGGATAAATTATCTCATCACTTGGATAAGCCAAAATTCAACTCCGTTCGATTGCCAAGTTCAGCCCATGGAGCGTGTCGGGGATGTCGAAACCTTTCCCCTGAAGTGTTCCGTGATTGCAGCGCTTCTCCCTTGAGAAACAGGAAGAAATGGAGGGAGCGTGTGTGCTCCCTTCAACGTCCCGACATTTTCGAGATTTTACAAGCAAACATGGAGAAGAACAACGTGAATCCATGCTGTCGACGTGAACATACTCAACCGCAGCACCCGCCGCATGTTCATCTCCAGCATTCCATGGCCCCGTGTACTCATAGTCAACTTATAGGAGACTCCACTTGCCCGGTATTACCTTTGCTGAATGAGAATCTTTGCAAGCAAAAACAACATCTTTTGATGGAGAATACATGTCCTGCTTCCGGCCCCCGACCTCTACATCATCATCACCTTGGGGGCAGCAAAATATACGATGCGCATATTCATCGCAGTAGCCATCATCACTCTCATCAACACCAGTGCAGAAAGCATGGACATCACAGGTCGAGATCTCATGACTTGAGTCAAAACCTATTCAAACATCACTTGCTATCAGAACGTGACCAACTTATAGCACAAGGTGTTCCTCTTCCCTCTGGTGGGGTGAATCAAACCTGCTGCAATATGAATTCTAACAACGTGTTTCTTGATCCTCATCTTAATCAACAGCACCAGCCAGACCCTCTGGAAATCCTTGAGGGTTGTTTTGTCAATCAACAGCATTTCTCCCCAAGAAATAAAAATACCAATTTGGCCAACGCCGCGTCAACACCACACCAACTTAAACATAGGAATCGCGAGCAAGAGCATGCCAGAGCCATGGCTCAAGTTATTAGTTGGTTGGAACGGGAAAATATTGGGGATGACAAGAAATTCGCATCACCTAACAGGAGAAATCCGAATCCAAGCACGAACTCATTAGTGGGGAGCCCACCTGTTGTGAAAAAGCATGAACATCATCACGTACATCATCACTATCATCATCATCATTTTGCAAAAGAAACCCCCATCATTGTGTGAATATCTATTGTATTAAAGAAATTACACTTTCTTCCTCACAAAAATGTCATCTCTATCGGATAGTGAATTTTGGTATTTATTAATCATCTTGAAGTAATGTTGCTGACTATGTATGATATTAATATCTTGTAAGAAATGAAATTTGAGTGTAAGAAGCCTATTACTACAGATAAAACTTCTGATTTGTTCTTTAAATACCAAAATAGTTACATGTGATGTACATTACTGTATTTCAAGCTATTATACCTACAAAGTGTGAAATAACCTTTAAATGACTTAAGCTAAGAAAACTTGTACAAGGCTGATGTATATTAATTTCGACTATTTTAAATTATTTGCAGCACAACAACACATAATCTATTAACGGGTGCATTGTTAAAACATGCGATATACACTTATATTATAGTTTACTTTATACGGTTATCATAATCATAACATAACGTTGATGTTGTTAGTGTTTTGATTTTTTATGTATTAAGCTGACAGACTGCATTTATCTAATGAAACCGGCGATATAGTTTGGTAGAAGCTTACATAATTTAAATGTACTTTATATACGTAGTCATCAACTGTAGCTTATAAGCTCATCTGAACGTGAACGTAGAGTTCGTAATTAATTAATGTAATATGTATATGTAATGTGTTATTTAGTGTAATGAGACATGAGTACTCATCTTGAATGCCGGTTGCTAAACTAGATAATTATTTAATGAGAGTAAGTACTTTGACGTAAGTTTTAAAAACTGAAAATATAGATCTAAAAGCTCTAAGGCATAATATGAATCATGTGGTAATCGTTACTCATTAAATTGTCAGTCATACTTAAACAGTACATTAATCCCATGCGTTTCGTCGACACTTTGTTGTAATTGTTGTTTTTATGGTTTGTTTCAATAAAACTTGATACAACGCAAAAGTAAATTATTGTTGACTATCTGTTCGCTATCTTTATTTTCATGAATTTTTGCATGCCTATATCTGATCTTACTATTTTTATTTTGATACTGGATAGCATAAACTTATTCATAAAAAAATTCCGTAGAATAATAATATCTTATGCATCACAGGAAGTCCTAGTATATGTGGAAAAAATTCATTGTA
>JAANSM010004121.1:0-11797 GCA_036850725.1 Orchesella villosa
TTGTTGTTAGTTGGTGATATGTTTTTAAGGATAATGTTCTCAGAATGGGAGGGAAATGTGTAAAGTAAATACCTTACCGATATGGAATGATTCATTAAATTGATGTCTTACAATTTTATAACAAGGAGCATTCGTGAGTTTCATTTAATGGTCTGTGCGAAGCTCTATTGTTAATGGAGATATTAAACCCAGCGCTAAAATGAGTTGAGACGGGCCAGGAGGAAAATAAACTCTTTAAAACTTTTCTAGTAGGAGTAGCTTACATCGAATAAAATTAGATGTGTATTAGAGCTGTTATATTTCGAATTTGCGTTTCATATAAACATCTTGTAATTTGTAATCGCTCGTTTCAGATTTTTAGTTAGTATATTATCGATAGTCTTTTTATAAATATCCGGTTACGCAGCCCCAAATTTACCAACTGTCTCAATTTATGCATAATCTTCCGTAAATAAGTTATTGATTTCGTATTCAATCACTTAAGCACAATTTTTTTGTAATATTATGCATTGCTGTTTCATACACCAATCAACTAAAAGCAATGCCGAATTTTAATGCAGAAAATACATATTTGCAAAAAAAACTATGATAAATATAGCAGTGGGTTGCACTGCAGTAAGGGTGCAAGATTTTACTGGAGTCCGCATTACGGATGCCGCATTTTTCTTTCACCATATTATGTAACACCAAGTTTTTTTTAAATTCAAAGAAGAATAACAATACACAAAGTCCTCAAGCCATTTCCTTAAATTTCCTTTCCAACTGTCAAAATAACTGCATTGTATTTATGTATCACTTTTTTGGCAGCAAGCAATATGCACCAGGAACTAGAAAAGAATGTATAAGTCAAAAAGAAGAAAGGAATATCTCGTGTCTTTACTTAAAAAGCTTTCTTATTCACAACTAGCAGGAAAAGAGGCAACATCAGTAAAAAATGAAATCTACAAAATCCATCTCATCTTGAACAACATGCTGCAATCATGATCTTCATTTCTTTCAATCGAAAATCACGCAAATTCGTGAACAAGTCATAATACGTTGCAACAACAACATCAGTAAAAAAATGAAATCTACAAAATCCATCTCATCTTGAACAACATGCTGCAATCATGATCTTCATTTCTTTCAATCGAAAATCACGCAAATTCGTGAACAAGTCATAATACGCTGCAACATAAAAGCATAACTGATGTTATATTTGGTATATTCAGAGCAGCTTGTCATATCACAATTTTCCGTACAATGAAATAGTTTAAATATATAATGCATTGTATGTTTATATATAAAGCCTCATAGATATAAATTATACTAAAGCATGAAAATGTATTTTTCATACCAGATCGATTTACCATTCCTAGCTTCAACAAAGCAAATTGAACTTTTATCAGTAAGCACTTGTAACTAACTATCCAAATATTTAAATAAGCAATACAATCAAGTAACAAATAGCTTGACCTTTTTTAAGGATTTTTGTTGTCTGCTTTTGCAAGACTTTTTTGCAAAGCATTGATTTAGTAATGCATTTGGCAATATCCGCCTGAAGTGAGTTTAATACGGCTTTTCCATAACCTCTAACCTGCGAATATATTGCAAAAATTTGGTCTGAAAGTAAATGGCGAACAAAGTGCAATACACTGTTGTTGTAAACGGCCTTTAATAAAGATTTGTCTACTACTCTAGGCCTGGCCTAGTCGTAACGAAGTAGTATTCTCAAGTATGGTGCAACACAAGCGTGTAAACTAATTTAAACTTGACTCGCACTGCAACGATAGTGTACACACTATGTACAACATTGCATTATTTCTATTTGAGCTTAAAATTGGGAAGAAGAAGCATCTCAATTTCACTCAATCTCAATGATGCTCTACTCTACACTCCCGGTCTCCTTCCGTCCGGCGGCTGTATGTCTTAACCAAACATTATTGCTACTTTCGTTTCAGGTACTCGATTCAGTTTCCACCCTGAAAATGACTAACCATCACTAAATTGCTATTAGTTCTAAGTGCAGTGTACTGGTGGGCAAATAGATTGCCTTAGCTCGGGACTTTTTTTCTCTCACTCGTCTTCTTCTTTAAAAAGCTAAGAGCAAAAAAATAGCCTGAGAATCGTACACTTTAATATAGAGCCAGGATTCATTTGACAGAATTCGACCATAATACCATCGAAATCGTTGTAAAATGAGATGATGTTGTGTTATGTTATCTTGTCTTGAGTTAGTTAGAATTGAGGACTGAGAATATAAGGTTTAAAGAAGAAGAAGAGGAAAGAGATGTGTAGCCTTAAAACATTTTTATATGTGTGGTTGCTGATCCCCCTTTCCCATTCACTCACAGTCACTCATTCCCAGTTACAAAGATACTTTTTTGGTCCTGCGGCAGTGGATTTTTACCTTTTTGACGAAGCTTACCACTAAATGCCACTGCTTTTGCTGTTCTCTGTTTCGGCTTTGTTGAAATTGAGATGACGATGATGAAGCTTCTCCTGCTTTTGTAGCTCACGACTACGACGACGATGATGATGAGCAGTAGGATAGGATGATGATGAGAACATTTGAAGTCTTTTTTTTTGTTGTTGCTGTTCCGTACTTACCTCTTTTCTTTCATTTTGGAATTAGACTTTGAAGAGAAGGAGAGACAGAGAGGAAAAAAACTTTTTAAAGACGAAAGAGATGAAAGAATGGCTTATTTTCTGTTGTTACGCATCCGTATAGAATTATCCTAAGCTTGCGTACTGTTTTTACATCTATCTCTCTCTCACTGCTCGTCGTCGTCATCGTCTCATCAACGTCTTCTTATATCCTCAGCTCATTTTCTGCTTTCAGAATTACATTTTTTTCTTTCTTATATTCCAAATATATAATGTAATTTGTGAGCTCTATTACCTACATTATGCATACGGGCATATTGGAATATATATTCGTTCCACAGATTGCCTATATGTGTATATATTCATAGACATTACGGATGCACATAAGCGTATTTTGCCAATGCGGATGGTTTGACTTTTTCGTCTTTTTTCCAACTGGATTTCCCGTGCTCGCATAAAAAATGTATTATTGAGCGTACACACTGTTTCTTTTCTATGATTGTATAGCTACATCGTACATTGTATAGTATATAGCATACAAAATCTCATTTCATTTCATCTGAACCATATCTGAAGTATTCTACTCATGTTCATACTTCATATATATACTTATTAAAGTGTGTTATGAGCAGATGTACAAAAGCGATAGTAGTGTAAAAGTGTTAGTCCATTATGTTATATAAGAGAAGGCATCAAATATGTCATTATTTAATGTTGCCTTTCAAATGCGCCGTGTTTTTCTTCGGCTCCTTTTTCACTACATGGTTTTGATCAGAAAATCAACTTTGAACATTTAACTTATTGGCTACAATGATGCAATATAGTTAAAAGCATTTTGTTACAAAAGCTTCATAAGTAGCAGCGTGGAATATATTGCATTGTGTTCTGCCAAAACTGCCAAACACTTAAATAATGCGATTTTGTGTATAATTAACTTGCATATATGCATGTGCCGCATTCTCTCAAGTGCAGTACACGCTGTACACGTATTACCATTAGCACACCACAGAATATGAGTCATTCATGGTGTAAATATTACTATACAAACGTAGAACGCTTCATATATATTGTATATTCGATATGATTACTATGATGATGCTGAGCTGATGGTATCTCTCGTTCAACTTCTGGTTGTTAAGATCGGATCAGCCATCAGACTAGACAGCTGAACACAGAACACGAGCATCGGACCAGGCCTTTACAGACTTTTGACTAACGATAAGTATTAGCATTTTTTGTGTTGGCATGCATTCTTCTACGATTGGATACAAATCAGGACGGAATTCGGCCGCGAGTTACTTTACTTTTGTGTCCTCTCCTCAGTTGAAAATATCAACACGTAGAGACTACATCAGAAAGGAAATAGTGTTTGTGATTATGTGAGTGGCAAATGCTTAAAATGTCGCATTATCTTTTGAATATTCTTCGTCAATTAAAACTAAAAATTCCATGTCGTTATCGTATTGATAGACAAATTAAAGCTGTGTCTCATATTCATATTTTACATTGATAATAGAGCCAGAGCCCACAAGGTTGGGAAATTCTGTGAGCTTTGAAAGTTTGAAGGCTCATGTGTCTAATTTATACTTAACTACTTTCGCGTTTGTAGATGTTTTTAGAGAGAAAAAAGTTTTGCATTTCATCTCCTTCAATTGGAGGGTATTTTGGTATTCATACTTGGTATCATCATCATTGATACTGATGAGCTGAGATCTCTTGAAACTCGAGGGAAATGGAAAATGCATATAATGTAGATAATTACGATTGACTGGTTGAATTGAATTTGGGCAGACGGTGCCGGTATATGCATATCATCTTGTCTGCATTGCTTCTTATTCCCTCCCGTGACTGTTATGTATATTTTATGAAACAAGATTTAGTTTGGCATGTTGTTTATTTGGTATTATGTATCACTGTTATTGCTATTGGTTTTATTATTACCTGAATTACTTTGTAGTCTGTTCATTTCATATATTGCATTGGATATCCAATATTTTTTGTGGTATGCGGACTTGCGACTTGCTTATATGTTCAGCTAGAAGAATTCATTGAATTGTGCATTGTGATATGATGTTGCTACTCACGGACGAACTGACAGTCATTCAGTCAAGTCATAATAATTTTTGAGCGTACAATAAGCTCTGGCATGCATTATTGTATTGTATATTTCTTGCATTATCTCCTGCAAACTATCATAAAAGGTTGGAACGAATGGAATAGAATATAATACAGTACGAATTCTCGCATCGTCATCATCATCAACATCACTGTACATCAACATCACTATATCATCATGTGCACATGTCGTACATGTATAACATGATTCGAACTGAAACATATCTCCCCATACTCTCTCTCACTCTCGTTGTGATGATATACAATATATGCATATAATATACACTTTCTAATGTACTCTTTTCCATTTTCTCTGGCTACAATGGAACTAAGGTATGCTGAGGCTATTAAGGTTAGTTCGTGTTTCACCTGAAGCAACGATGGTGGAAGGAAGGATAGACGATGAAGGAAAAAGAGAAGGAATAATAATAATAATAATGGTACGGCTCAAGTTTAGGGCTGTATCAGAAGTAGTGAGTAGTACTACGAACGGCATACGGTTGTTGTAAAGTTAGCAGCTTTAGTTGTAGTAGAGTAATGAGATGGTGAGATACAGAAAGTGCAGAGCGATTCTCTCTTGTTCTATGCGTTTTTTTGCCTGTGTGAGAGTGAGAGAAGAGGCTATATGCTAGCTGCATGGTTGTTTTGTGGAGGTATCAAAAACTGAACTTAATACCATGGACGTGCGTGGTGAAGCACTTGTGAGTTTGTGAGCACAGGGAAAATAAATACCCGTATAACGTGGTGGTGGTAGTGCGATGGAGCCAGAGCCAGAACAATCTTCTTGTGTCGTTTTACTATGTGATGATGATGAGAAGCTCGTCATTCATCTCCTTTTATATATATGTATATTGCATTTCACATTTCAATCACGAATATTTTTGCATAGAGCTCATGTGCTGGGCACATCAGAGACTCTCATAGGAAATGAGAATTTCACTTCATAACTCGTTGGGACCTTGGCATGTGCACACTTGCTGTGAGGAGGTTCTTCGTTTTTGTGTAAGTCAGTACAAAACTAGTAGTATTTGCCGAAAGTTATCATCACTCATCTACAACCTAGACACATTGTAGGACAGAGCCAAAAGAATGTGCCGGTTGTTGGGTTGTTTCAAGTGTCACATATAAACTGTAGTCTGCAGTTGTAGTTGAGTTGAGTCAGTGCATACAATATACACACATGGGGGCAATAAATGACCAAGCACAACGAGTACCGCATTAAGTAAATACTAATAAAAAGTGATGGCCGAGTTATTTGGTGATTAGATACCATTTTTTACTGTGAACTACAATTTTCTCACTATATCGTAAATCGATAAGTGAGCCGGATACAAAGTGTTTGAGCTTGGTTTAGACTAGGCTGAAAATTGAGAATGACTCACCTTCCTCTCCAGTGAGTGTGAGCCTTTTAATTTTATACCAAATTGAAGGATTTATAATATAACCGTCTTTAAATTTAAATTAATGTGTGCAAGATTAGTTTCTGTGTGTGTGTGAAGTGAACAGAAATGCTTGCATAAGGGTTGCATGGTTTACTTGAAAATGGCATTCTGGATTGCTACCCAATCTCAATGCATATTCGTGAGCATAGAACACACACACACACAAAGCTCTTCATAACTGCGGAAACAGTAGTTAGCAATTAATAGCTTTCAGCGGAACATTTTGCTAAGCCAAGAGACATTTCTTTAATGACTAGAAGAGTAGTCTTACCACTTTACTTTCACGTTCCCCAGTATATACATCCATAATGTAATTTTCATGGCAGGTAGAATATCATACAGAAGCTATGTTATGTTCAGGATGCTCATAATATCATCAAGCAGGGAAACATTTGTTAAACAAAGTGGCATGTAGATTCATAGTAAATATCTGCTACATTATTTTCTACTAGAAGGACGAATACGAATAAGAGCAAACTTTTTGTGCTGTCTTTTCCCTCTTGTATTATATATCGTAATTCAGATGCATATTATACAAAATGATTCATAGCACTTAATATACAAAATATACAAGTTGAAAAATTTTCAGGAAGAGAGGAAGGAGTGAGTATCGAGTAGTGCGGCAGAAGAAGAGAAGAGTAGAGAGAACAGAGACAGGTCTAATACATAGTTGAGGAGAAAGGCTTTTCGTGATGGCACACACAGAGCTTAGCCTTTTACTTTTACACCTGCTTCACTCAAAGAGAAGTAACCTCGTTAAGTAAGTGTGACAAGAGTAATTCATCGACAGAGACATATTATATTGCGTCTTTTGTACGTGTGAATGCATTTGTTGGTTTTATCTATGGGTTCGATTTACACGAGCACACGACGAGTAGAAAGACATAAAATTGCCTGCGGGACACCAAATATTATTAGTAGTTCCTCTTGCTACAACACTACAACCTACAACACAACTCCTTAAACTATACTATTTAGGCGACAATTCTTCTGTGAGAAGCTTGNCAATTCTTCTGTGAGAAGCTTGTATGAGAGTGGTGGTGATAGTGACGGACGTGGTCGTAGTGGCAGTAGTAGAGTAGATGGTATCATTTAAAGTTTATAATACATATAGGTATATATATATAGATGGATATAAAACTGAAACCCCTTCACATTGGCGTAAAAAGTTGAGACGACACAAACAAAGATTTGTGGGGAAGAGAAGCGAGGACACACGTCTCAAGTGTTTGTTTACAAGTGTTACGGTCGATTTTCCGTGTTTTCCAAATCCTGGTACCCACGACTGTCAACACAGAAGCCTTCTTTTAAGCCCCTGCTTTGACTGGAGATTAAAAAATGACTCAATATGTATAATACCAAATACCACTATGTATTCACGATAGTTATCTATAGCATGATATGAACGAGAATAGTCTTAGATTGTGAAAAGGAGGCAGCAGGCTATTATGACCTGCCGCTCAGTGGGTAATTTGTAGCTTTTCATTTGGTTATATTGATTTTTCTTTAATGAATTGAAATTCTTTTTGTCAGACGAACAAATGAACTAGGAATTAATGCATATGTGAGGCTAGTCTTATATAGATTATAAAGAAGGTTTTATCCAGATTTGATGTGCTAACTTGCATAAATGTATTTCTATATGTTGTATGTGGTACAACAACTAATTTGCTAGCTGAAGTGTTCTTCTCATAACTAATCCCGTAATAATCTGAATTTACAGAATGATGAAACTCTCGGAAACGCTGCTGGATGTGGGTGTGCGGCCAAGGAGCAAATTCATGGGAAGAATCCTGTTGTGCAAATGGAATACCGAGGACATTAATCAATCATGCCCGTAACCTACCCTGTAGATCCGGGCTTTTGTAGAATAATCGGCGTAAAAGCCTCAGAAGCTCGTTTCTACAGGTATCTTACGGGCACTGAGTTATCGTAATGTCTCGAACTCATTCCTAAAAAAGGAACTATCAACATATCAACGTATCTCAGGAGATTAGTGCCAACTACCAACTTTATAGAGATGTCATTGGAATTGGACGGCAGCTACGCAATCATCTGGAAATACTTGGAGTGGAGTGGAGCACGAATTGAGGATTCAATTGAGGCATGAACATGGAATAAACTGTGATTGGGAAAGATGAAGCTTGGAAAACTTCAAGTGGAAATTATAGAAGAAACCTTCCTTGGACAGACCAGCATTAGAAAACATATAAAATGATTACATTTTGAAAAGATTGTGGAAATGTGAAATAAATATTTATTGTTTCTCTAAAAATCTAACCCTCAAGTGTACTATTGGAAATATTTTCTCAACTCTGCATTTTTTCTATACTAGTTGGCAATCTCAATCTGAAATTTAATGTGAATTGTGAACTCATTTATCGCTAGTGCACATGTATATGTGGCAATTTCGTTCATTTCTTGCGTACATGTAAAGGCTCCTTGTACAATAGCCTTATCTAGAAGACCCTTAAAACAAATGTTAGAGCACTCCAACAAGTTCTAAATCATTTTCCATTAACTATGCTAATAAACCTTGTAGAAAAGTATGAAATTTAAAGCTTGAAGTTATGATATAGCCTCTGCTGACCATGGAGAAATTCCCATTGCTTGCATAACATTCATAGGAAATGGGAAACAACTCGAAGTCGTTCACTCTCACTCCTTTCTTTTCATGGGTCGTCTCCATATTTATCGGAGAACAGATTTATTGCAATGTTTATAGGCTACTTATTCTCACTCTCACTAGACCTCAATCGAACCAACAGCGTGGTCATATTCATTCAGTAACTAGTAACTACTTTTTCCTGTGAAATAGCCAACCAAACCAAGCGAAAAAGCAACCAACCCTCACTGGCATGGCATCATATAGCCGTCCTGTCGAGTCCAAACAGACATAAACATAAAAAGAACTTGCATTGCATGTCATGCGTTTCGGAGAATTGAATACTCACTCTTACCAAACAGCCAACAACCATGTCCATAATACTTAAAGAATACACATGTATCAGTGAGCGATAAGAGAGAAAAAAATGAGTAAGAAGAGAGAATAAGCGGACGAAAACAGCCACCTCCTGGATTGTACAATTTTAGTCCATTTCCCTCCTGCCAATTTTTACGATTATGATCTGGCCCCCTGTTCTCATGTACATGTGAACCATCCAAGATTTATTTTAGTGCTATTGCGTTTCTGAGAGAAATCGACGAGAGGAAAGTAAAATGATCGAAGAAAGTATGAGAAAATGAGAGTATGCATGCTTTTCACATGGCTTCAGTTCAGTCTTCAGATTGACAATAATGGTTGAATGTTGTGGCGAAAAAAAATTGCTTTTCCCCCAAACAAATGCTTCTTGTAGGCTATATGCTTCTAAGTAATTTTTTGTTTCCTGTTATGCACACACACACAAAAAATGGGAAAACTTGATGGAAAGGAGCAAATGGGTTTTTGCTTACCTACTGTAAACATTAAGATCAAATTAAGAGCTTTCCGTCGGATCCAAAAACCCTGCGAGTAGATTTTTTCCTACTAGAAACATACACATACCCTTTTGTGATGCCATGTCACAACACGCCATATGCACGGCACGACTTTTCAAAATGTATACTTGTATATAATCCACAAATCCTATTTTTTAAGAATTATTATTATCCACAAACTGAGCTGTTTGCTATATACTGACACACACGGTGGAGGTGAACAAACAAAGCAGAAAATCGTGAGCACACTGTAATTAATGAAAAAGCACGAGTTTATAATTTCAGCTCATTTCCGCTCAACTTCGCCGTAGCCCATTGCATTGTCATCTTCATCGCCATCATTACATGACTTTGCATACTGCTACCCTCGCCTCAGCTCTTATTTTCATAATGTTTGATGTTGATGCGATGTGATATGTGATGCATCCTTCGTTTTATTTTTAGAGGTGTAGCTTAGGTGGAAATAGAGATAGACATGTTCATGTAATAATATGAAGGAATAAACTGATATTTATAGTTTATAACTGCAAAAGGGATTTTCATGTTTGCACCCCTATAATTATAATGCATTGAGGTACGGGAACTCATAAGGGATGTTTTATATCATACTCATGTTACCACTTTTATGCCTAAACGTCCAACCAGTTCAACCTCTCTCCAGGCAATTTTGGATGGATTGTATCGTAAATTTGACGTTTAACTGCATTTCATCCATTCAGGTAAGGGCTGTGTACGTTTATGTTCGTTAAGCAATTAAATTAAATTTACTTACGAAATCATAGCTCTTGAACAATTCCTTTGGTGAACGAAATATTATCCATTTTAAACCCCCCTTTTGTACTCATTTCGGTGTAGTAACTTACACGGAACTAAATTACGGTAGTCGTAAGAAAAGGATTAACTATTTGCAAGAGTTTGCAATTGCGTGGCATTAGATGAATGAAAATCATTTATTGGTGCTACTCCGACAATGATGTTAAAGTTCTGTTTTAAGCATTTATTTTCACTCCGATTGTACTTTATGCGTTTCAATGAAATTTTCAATTACATTATTTATGAAGTTACAAGTGGAGAAACTATATATAGTATCTATTCCATGGTACGTAGTTTTATAATACAAAGGGGTTTAGTTTCTGTCATGAAAATAATCGCGGTAATAGCCGTAGTTCAGTTCCTTCAGAGTAAATGATGTGGATTTCACGGGGTTTCTAAAAGTGAAATGAAATGTTATCGCAAATTATGATATGCGACGATAGAATGAACCACTTCGTGATGATATCATCCAAAAGTAAGTTTATTGAACAATAAAGTAACAGCATAGCACATAGCCATTGATGCAGTTTATGAGAACATTTACGAGCTATCGTGATGACACCAAAGAAAGAGCGCCCGTGTGTGTCCCTTTTGCATGAAGACCCGACCGGTTTGAATATACGGATTTCTACCATACTTTTAATGTAACTTATAGATTCTAATGTAATATAATGTCATTTTGGGCGTCTGGTGGTTTTAATGCAGTTTAGAGTGAGGTAATTATTAGCGTATCGGACACAGAACAGCTTGAATTAATTAATTTTCTTTCCGGGATAATTACAGAAGGACTTTACATTAGTTTCATATCTATTTTTCATTTTAATTATCCGCTGAGTACATTTTTATGCAAAATTCTCCGATGATATTTATATATTTAGATATTTAGACTGAAATTTCACTCACATAGTTTGTTAATTTAGAGTTTATTGAAATGATAATAAAAACTCGGGTCACCCCAAGGGTGTGCAAAGTCTTCCAATCTTCCAGAAGACTTAAAAACATCCACAAGAAATTAGGTTCAAATAAAATCAACTAAAGCTGAAGGTAGGTTAATTAAAATCAAAATAATGACAATATTAAGCTACCAATGATTCGATATGTTCATATTATGGATCAAATACATGAACAAGCTTAGCGTTACCAGAATTTCATGGCACCACAAATATTTTTATGTATATTATTTACATACATATAGCACGAGATTTCAACTACATTACAACACGCAGGATACAATATAATATTATCACTGTCACTGTTGTTCGTACATAGATGACAAGCTCTGTACGTGACGTACAAAAGAAGGACAAAATGACACAGCTAAATTTTAATTCACATCTTTCCAAGTTTTCCTGTAAAAGTACATT
>JAANSM010004122.1:0-11796 GCA_036850725.1 Orchesella villosa
CCTCCCTCTTTGCCAGCTTGTTGCTTTTTCTTGTCCTGAATGCAGAGCTGAAACAAAATATCCGAGTTGTATCAACCGTTCAAAATGAACGTTAGTGTTGAGAATGGTCTCAATTAAATTATTTGCTTAGCCTTTATACTTAGATCTTATCTCTGAATCAACCATGTCAGCAATAGCATTTTGGATACAAAATGCGTACTCAGAATATGATCTGCACTGAGGCTCATCTGGATTAAGTTTATCACCTAAAATATTTTTTGATACACTAGTTTTGAATTTATCCTATGCATTTGATGGTTACCACAATTAAAAACTGTTAACGGCCTTACCATATTTTACGTGACATGTTCCCAACAATGCATCGGTCACTATTTTTGCTAGAACATCGGGTAGCAAAGCAGAGACAGCATGTTTGATTGATTCCAGTGTGACGTAATCGTTCACAGACTAATCCAAATTGGGTGAATGTTATTTAAATTTTATAGCTATATGACCACTACTGCTTTTACTCAATATTTCTAACTTACATATCCAAGACTGCGCATGGTACATTTCATGGCACACTGAAAGTATTTAATCGGAACTGTTAGTTAGTTGAAGACAATTTCATACTTGCAAACTTATCGTATTATGTACTTACTCCCATATTTTCTTCAAATTCTTTGTCACTTGTAACATTGGCCTTAAGTTCTCTAGTGCATCGGTTGAAAGTTTTCAAAAGAACTTTCATACTTCTCAGATGGTACGGTTTACAATCAACAGGGAATGTCATCGGCGTGGTACTAGTTTTCTGGGACGATTTGTACAGGAATCAAAATATTTAGAAAAAATCTTTTAAATTTCTAGTAAAACTTTAAAGTCACGTTACGATACCTCCCCATTGCTTCCTTTGTTGCCACACACGGCCCCAAAAACACTGGCAAAGCATATAAATCCTGTCGCCAGTGGATAAAGTAGAACTGCCTTCATTATTTTTTATAGATTTCAATTTATAAAATACTTTTCCTAAAATGTTAGTGTGGTACGGACATGAGTGAGATAAAGTAGAGGTTGAATGAATAAATGAACTTTCTGACAAACTTTGCTGCAAAATATATGTAGTAAATTGAAGTAGGTATATAAATTTCATCGAAGCTCATGTAAAATACCAAAGTAATACTAACTAAACATGAGCATTAAAGCCAGCATGGCAAAAATATTTTTAAATTGGCAACATTATTTCTACGTATTATTTATAATATAATATGCGCTTGTGGAGAAGAAAGTTATAATTAAGCCAATTAAGAATGTGTACTAGTAATTATCTAAAAATCCTTTTTTGTCTATGAGTATCATATCATATCACGACATTGGTTGGGGTTTGGGTCTCAAAGTTAAACTTTGATGAAATGTTTGGACATGCTTTACATGGACAAAGTATACCTTTGTCCATGCATGCTTTTCGTAGGAAGTGTTCACTAGTGCTCATGTTCTAAGGTACTATGTTTGAAATATGCACTTCTTTTGTTCGGGATGTGCACATTGATGTACTTATAACAAGCTAAGAGTATATTTTGTAGCAAGTAAACGTACATGTGCAAAATTCGCTTGGCGCCATCAACCAATTGTCTATTTCATAATTCGTAGAATTCAAATCANACATTGATGTACTTATAACAAGCTAAGAGTATATTTTGTAGCAAGTAAACGTACATGTGCAAAATTCGCTTGGCGCCATCAACCAATTGTCTATTTCATAATTCGTAGAATTCAAATCAAAATAAAGTTAAGGATGTATCAGTTTGAGGTACCAAACAGACAGCAATTATCAACTAAACTTCTGGTTTAACATGGACAAACATGCGGATATCTATCATATCAGAGTGTGATCATAACGAGAATGCTCATCCGGTTTTGTGATATATTGATGGTTCATGCTTTCATCGTCGCCAGGGACATGTGTACTGCTATGTAATGATGCAATCAAAGAATACCTACAATGTGGGTAAAAAATATAGGACAAGTCTCCGACAATGATGCCCCCTCATATTTACTTGGAATTTCCATCATCTCGCTTTTCAGTCTTAATAATAACTTAACATACATAATATGCAATTTTAATAAGAGAAATGAAGAACTAATATGGTGAGACTGGCTAGCCTGAAAAAGTTACAAGTCTGTGAACACAAAACCAGCTTCTTCTCTGACTTGCATCTTTCAACGTAACAATGATGGCGGAGGAGGTAAAGACAGAGAGTAATGAAATCAAAGAACAGGATGTAGTGACTCCAGCTCCAGAACAAGTAAATCCAGCTCCGGAACAAGTTATCGAAGTGAAAGAATATAAAACAATAATACCTAAAATCATTTTACCCCTGACAGGTCCGTATCCCAAACCATTATAATTAAGTCAATTAAGTATTTAGCCAAGCAGAATTTAAAAAATAATTATATTACCCATTATCGTTTCAATATTAAGTTGACGAGGAAATTGAAGCTGTAATGCAAGAGGAAGAAGATGAGCAAGATTTGAATCAACGTAAATTCGATTTTCATAAGTCTTACTGATGATGAGTGAAAGGGGTTTCGAAGATTAGTCAGTATTAATTAATACGCTTTTCGATTTTTAAGATTTTTTCATTGACCAAGTCCACTGGAAACGACCAAGTTGGGGATCAGGCTGGTGGTTTGGCCGATGTGCCATGATAGCTCGTTAGTACTTCATCTTTCATAGCAATTAGCAATACTACTATTTGCCTTAGTCTAAAGAATGTTCATCAATTATCGTATTACAATAAAGTTAGTTCCTTCCTCTTACAGTTGCTGTCGATATGTCGGCACTGCAGAATTTCCCAAGCAAAGTAGCAAATAATGGTGGAATAATTTTCATACTCATGTATTTTATGTGTCTCATGTTTTTTGGCTATCCGGGTGTGATTCTTGAGTGCATCGTTGGTCAGCATTTTCAGACTGGATTGCTCGGTATATGGGGTATTTGTCCCGTCTTGCGAGGTAAAATTTTCTTATATTTTTTCTAAACGTACAATGTCCTGGTGCTTATAATACCACGGGTGTATAATATGATACTATACTCTTGAGCGCTTCTAGGGATCGGAGTGGCAGTCTTTACGTCTACGCTAGTTTCCACAGCTTTTGCACCTTGTAACGTAATGTGGTCCACAATAATGATGTTCGACTCTATCAAAGCTTTATCAAAGGTTAATGTACCTTGGGCAACGTGTGATAATTTATGGAATACTTGTAGATGTAAGGGAATCCGAAGAACTGACTGTCCACCTCATAATGAAAAAGAAAATACTCCTGCTTTTGAATACTACTTGTAAAAATAAAAGTTTTCAAAGGACGAAGTACCATAAAGCATTTATAATGTCCAAACTGTCACAATATAGTATGTAGTGCTACATTTTTAGAGGCAAAGTTTTAAAAATCTGGAAAACACAGTATGGAAATCCTAAAGAAATTCATGATTTTACTCAAAATGGGAACTGGACAGTGTCGTATGGCTTTCATAATCCACAGGACGGACTTGGTGAGCTACTTATCGTGCCTGGACTTATTACCCTCTCGATTTTCGCAGTTATATTGTTGTTAGTATCGATTGATACAAAGTACTCGGGTGAGCGGTGCTATATGGTATTTTATAATTTGAATATTGTAAAGATATTTAAGGTAATAAGATGTTAAACCATTAATTCCTTCAATACTGCCTTCACAGGATATTTGTACACGGTAGGTAGTTTAATATTTCTTCCTTTACAAAGCGTTTCAAATGCTATTGACAATTGACAATAGAATCTTATTTTGTTTGCATAAGTAGTTTTCAAGTTTGTTCCCATTATTGGCGTTGGTAAACAATTATTTTTATGACAATAATTTTATTCATATAATACATTAACTAATCTGATGATGTTTGGAAATTAAAATGGCTATTTTATCCTAACCCTTAGACAATCTTGTTTTGTCGAGGAATCACGTTACAGGGTGCAGCAAAAGGGGTTAGAAAATATCTTGCACCTGATTTCTCACAAGTGTTGAGTGTCTCAGTAAAATCAGAACATTACCTTTGACACTAATTAAAAATCGTCAAATCGTATCAATTTAAATTGAAAGGTAATTAATAAATTATCCTCACCTCGTTTAGACTTGGATTCTTGCCATTCAAAGTTCGATATACACCCTGACACTGGGAGAAGGAATTTATATATCTATTGGATCATGCAATCCTCTGCATCATAATGTTTTGGCGTGAGTGCAAATTATCAATCACTTTGTAGGCGTGATTTTTTGTCGATGCAATAATGATGTTGTCATTGTACTATCGCTAATTTCACCAAACTTTTCCATCTGCATCTGTCGAAACTCGCAATTTGGTATTGATGAAAATCCAAACATTTCCTGATAGGGATGCAATGACAGTTGTAGTTGCTGATACTCTGACAAGCTTGTTAAGCTGTGTTGTGGTATACGCATTTATGGGTCACCTTTCCAACTACGAGAATGAGGAATTGCCCGAAACCTTTGCCGGTTAAATCCCATTTCATTAATTCAATATAGAATATTCTTTATGTGCAATTCTTTTCAGACATATACAAGTTTTTAGTAGTGGCTATGAATAAAATGTACTCTATTTATAGCCATCGACGTTGCTTTTGTGGAGATGCCAAATGGTCTAGCTGTAATAACTGGTTCAGCATTTTTTGCAGTACTGTATTTTTCAATGTTAGCAATAATTACCAGCGACACGATTGTGAGCTTTCTCTAAAAAAAATATTTTCTTCTTTCATATTATATTGTGCAATTAAAAACTTAGAGAGTAGCGTCGGATGGTAGTTGCAGTTTGCAGTGAACCACTTCCGCTACTGAAGTGAAAAGACAACAATATTTTATTGCTACATAACAAATGGTTTATGTTTACTCATGTCTAGATAGTGACATTACAGTTTCTAACTTACTCGCTTTTCGAAGAGTACAAACGAAAATATCCCAATCAAACTGCTTCAAGTCGATTGTTTTCAATGCCTGTGATTGGGTTTGCATTTGGCTGTGCACTTCTATGTGTGACACGTGTATTGGCAATTAAAAAGAAATCTCATAATGGAGAAAGTGCTGAGAGTTGTACACATGTTTTACCATAATTACTTGTCTTTTCAGGGAGGTTACTGGATGTATCTGTTTTTGGGTAACTTCTATAATGGATTCAATCTCGTTTTTCTTTTAATACTTCAAGAGTTTGCATTCAGTTATATCTTTGGTAGGTAACGTTTATTTAAATGTTGTAAGAAATTAATATTGAATGTAATTATTTGTGAAATGCTGTATGATTTCGTACTTTCTCCATTCAACTATATATTCTCAAGGTCTTGAGGACATTTCTATTGTGTATGAAACCATCACTGGTGGAACACTAGGATTGTATCTTCGAACCTGTTGGAAAATCGTTCGTCCAATAGGAACTATTGTACAAAAATATTACATTATTCTATCTATCATCTTTTCTCAACAATATAAGCTATATATTGCAAAAAGCTAATACAAGAACAATATTTTATGCCTTAGCTACTTACTCTATATACTTACTGTATAAGTAAAATCGTTAATTGTCGTTTAGATGATTTTCGTGGACGAATGTATTAATCGTAACATCCAGTCGTATCACATTACAGCGTTTGATTCTGGTTTGGATGCTCCACCCGAGCTGGAATACTTTGGAGCGGCATGTGATTTGGTTTACTTACTTTTCGTTCTTTCATATGTGATATACGAGTTATCCAAAGTCATGAAGTACAAAGCGAAGTCATGTAGACAGGTACGTCATTTGTCAAAATGATTGTTTAACCTGAAAAAGACTTACGAAGATGAGAAGATGATATGAAGAAAAATGATTATATTTTTTTCACTCTCTAAGCAGAGAACCATGTTCTTGATAAGCCCGGAGTATGATAGAGCTCGTATTCTGGATGATCCTGACAGCGCAAAACGAGGCTATATGAAGCACTGGTTGTATTTTAGTGACCCAATGGGTCCAAGTGTTAAGGAACAACTAAAATTGTCATTCATGTCCATCACAGAGGCCATTAAGAAAATCATGTCTAAATTGAAACCGAAAACAAGTAGAGCTCCACTGAGTCGAAATAAGAATCGATTATCTAAAAGTAGGTCCGGGACTACGATACAATCAGAAAATGATGAAAGCGCGTGGGAAATATTGGCTAAAGCTAAGCACTTGCATCGTCCATCGTTGGTGATGGAGCCGCCAGAAACTACGGAGCAAGCTGGCCCAAGTCGATCACCGAAATCAAACCCAGTGCAGGGTAAAAAAAGACAAGGCAAAGAGAACTCAAAAGTCAACATCAGAAAAAGCGTTATAAAGAAACCCAACTCTGGTGCGAAACCTTATGTATGAATAAAACTGAAATAAGTTTTATGAATGGACTTTCGAAATGTTATTTTTGTTCTATCAGACCACGACCAGGACCAGTGGTTTATTGGTCCCTCGTCAACCAGTTTTGCTTTTATTGTGAGTCACATTTTGTGCCTTACATTTTACATTACTTAATTATTGTTATTTGTTAAGATTATATAAGTAATTCGAAATAGCATAATTGGCAATGCAATACATAGTGCCAAGCATTAATACTAAGTATTTTGTAATAGAAAAATTGGATTTTTCCGTCGCCCTTGTTTTATAATGGGAATAATTCAGTTCTTCAAACGGTTTTGTAACGACCAACATATAGCTTTTTTGGTCAGGAAGAGGTAGTGATATCAATTCTCACAAGTAACATTCGTCATTGGGATTTCTGGCTTGTAAAAGTTTAGAAAACTTTGGCACAGGCATTGAATCCCAAGATCCAGGAAACCGGGTTCCATCACTCTGGTTGCACTGCATGTCAATGGGAGATTTGTTGTAAAAGTCTGACAACAGCTTGGCACGGAACGGGGTCCACTCAATACCATTATAGTTTGATGACACTGCTCCCTCTGGCTCTATCTGCTGACCTTCCATTCTACGAGTAATTCGGATTCTTATGTTAATATTCATTTATAATATTAATATTGGTACGAAACTATAATTGCATAAAAATATGATTTATCATACTCTTTCATAAAATGGAAATATTGCCGTAAAGACTTCCATGCCACGGAGCTTTTGCATACTTCAAGTTTGGTTCTTGGGTAGTAATGGAAATAGTTCACGCACATTTCTTCACTGATAGCAAAGCCGCCCAGTGTAGCATTGGTTCTATCCATAGTGTTGAACTCACAAGTAGTTAGCAGTATATCTCCCTATTACATATGAGTGAAATAAGAAAATTGAGATTTATTAAGTCACACGTAAGATTGCATGAAATTAAAATGGGGATAAGAAAAATATATTTTAAACGTACAGGTAATACACGGGTAGGCCTTTTCAACTGTCTAATCTCTTGGTAATGTGTGGAATAATGATTATCCCAGTTCATAAACGGCAGCTCAATAAATCCATCCACATTACCGGGACGTAAAGAAGGTCGAAAGTGTCTTGTAACCACTCTGGCTCCAGTCAGATGTGTATGTAGCTGCGACGCAAAGATTGTTATTCCATCCCGGGGAAAACTGACAGATGTACATTCCCGGTTGCAGACTCCTGTTAATTGAAATCTTGTTTGTTTTGGCGGAATGGCCATTTTATCTGAGTATTCAAGACCGAGCTCAATCACGCCTGCGTCATGGGCTCGAAGCTTATCGGTGACCCAAAACTCCATTCCACTAGAGTCAACATAATCTGTAAAAAAAATTATTCAAGCCAGAGGGATTTATCTTTAATAAATGAGATTAGCAAAAAGTCAAGAGGTGACTGCTGTAAAAGCTAACCTGCTCTTTTCCCAGGATTATTATAATGCATCTCAAGACGCACGTATGGATTAAAATCTGGTCCCCCTATAGCGAGTCCTGCGTCAGCAGGATATGATAGGGGTTCAGCTCCCATTGCCCATGCTCCTATTACTCGACTGCAGACGGATAGCTCTGGAGGGGATTCGTCACAAGGACCAGCATACATGGGGATGGATTTGTGAGGATCCACGGAACAGTGAAATACTTCCATATGGTGCACCAAATCCTCACTCCCTTTTTGTATGAAAGATCCAAATTGGATAACATGATGCTTTTTCTTGGTTATGCCTTCAGGGATCTTAAATATCTGGCACCAGTATGTTGTCTCAACGGCTGGTACTTTCACTTGAGTATTAAGAATTCTGAAGTTCCAGGATGAGCCATCTCGAAGATTATTAATCCTTTCCTGTTTGTGCTCAGGAGACTCAATGTTTTTGAGGAAACGAATTCGTTTGAAGCCATGATCTAAAGCTTTCTTAATGGAAACTCCTTTGATATCATATAATGGACCTGTACCTTTCACCCAATGAAGATGAGTTGTTCCTTCCTACAAGAATTTTAAACAAAAGCAAGCATAAGAGAGTGCTAGCTGTCTGCTGAAGAAGGAACATAAATTGAATTTTCATGTAAAAATTATCAAATAGCCAGGAGGGTATTTTTGGGAAGCTGCAGAATATAATTCATGTGGGTTGTATATATAGATGTAGATTAGAGTATTAACTGATGTGTATATAAGTATTATATATGGCTAGCTTACCTCTAACGCATAGTCAAAGTAATCACAAGTTGTGAATTTCCTGCGAAATGTCCACTTCAACGTTCCATTTTGAAATAGGAATTGAAAGTCAAGACAATCCTGCTGTTGGTCCACTTCAATTATATTTGTACCATTGCGGATATGAACATCAGTAATCTGCATGGGTGGTTCTTTTTCACCTGCAGTAACTGATGCAGCAGCTCCAAGTTGATCCCTCCATGTAATGCAGAAATCACCAGATCCATCGGAAATGTTTCCTCTAGAGGAGAAACCAAGTCCGACCCAACCTGTTGAAGGGTCTACATCTTTTGCATGAATTTCTGCAACGAATTCACCTACAAGGGATTTAAATTGCAATAATAATATTATAAACCATCGTGATATAAGTACAATAGGATTGATGTGTACCAATTTTACCTGTTCCATAATCCAACTCCCAATACAGGGTGATGTCTTCTCCAAGCCGAACGTTGAAAATTGATTCGGCCACTGCCCATAGCAGAGCGAATCGAAATATCAGCCTCAACATCCCCGCCGCACCGTCGATGCGCTAATAAATTAGTCTGATTTACATAATTATTTAAAAAGTTTACATATCCGGCTGGCACCACTTTTCAAATCCTTAATGCTGCTGCTTAGTAAAACTATATGTTACTTGGAACAGAAGGAAGATACGGAATCACTTTATGGTTTTTGGTACGGATTTTCATCCATTCTCTCGTAGCAGATATACCTGACTGATAAAATAGTGTCTGGCATCACTTGAGGTAGTTCATATCTGGAATTTTCACCGTTGCCCTGCTTCTGTATTAGAACTTTTCTCTCTCCCTCTTGCATCACTCTTGGTTTCCTATGGTCTTCTGAAACTCTTCATTCTTGTAGAGATCATGGCTTCTGTATATAAGATTAACATTCTAGCATCATTTATAACGAGTAAACTTTTTTAGGAGGAAACTGCGTCTTAGCTAAACCAAAATACTTGTAATCGTTTGCTGGGTTTTTATCCTCCACCTAGTCCACCTTTAGCAAGCACTTTCAGAAGGAACGCCATTTTATTTCTTTCTCTCTTTCTCTCCGCCCATCTACTACGTAATTCCAAACAGAAAACTAATAAAGTTTCCGAAATTCCATCATGTACATTATGGTCTTTACTCTATTCATGTGCGCTCATTCTTTTGCGGTGAAATGAAATATTTCTTCCGTTCAAGGAAAAGTAAAGGGAGTAGTGAAATTCCTACTCAAGCACTTGACTGAGGCAAACATAAGGTTTTATGAGTTATGCTCTGCATTCCATCACATCTTTCCTTTATCTTATTCTCCACAGCCCTCCGTCATCATCTCCGTTTTTTCGACAATGGAAAGTCTCCATCCAAATTTCCATAAACTTTATATGCTCTATTGTCAATAAGTTCAAAACAAAGCTGTCAAAAATGTATATAAAGGGGAAATAGAAAGAAAAAGACACGACTAAAATTGACGACTAGTTTACTATACTTTAGCGGTTATGATTTTGGGAATTTTGGGTAAAACCGTTCATTGCTTTTAACATTTCTCCCTGGTTATGGCTGATAGAGTTTTAGTTTCAATGCAATACGTCATCTGTGGGATTACCTAACTTCCTCCTGTACTGTATTATATAAATGTCTATGTATTCATATTATTTTTCAATTGATTGTTTAGTAATTGCGTATTTCATATAGATGCATTGCAGCCTTGAAGTAGTGTACGCAAAGGACAAGTTGGTTTTTACCCTGAAGAAAGATTGAATAATGATTTTTTTAAATTCCATTGGTTTTTTGTGATGTAGGCAGCGGAAGTTTTTTGTTTTCAAGTACACAACATAGGAACGATTCAACAATATAAAATTGCGCATTTGTCTAGTATAGCATATTACTCATTAATAATGTGACTCATCCAATATTAAACATGTATACAGCTGTACACTATATGCATATGTCATTATAAACTCTATTTAAGAAATGCCAACCGCAAAACGGAAACGCTGTCACAAATTAGTTATTCACTAAAGGACAAGTTGGTTTTTACCCTGAAGGAAGATTGAATAATGATTTTAAAAAATTCCATTGGTTTTTTATGATGTAGGCAGCGGAAGTTTTTTGTTTTCAAGTACACAACATAGGAACGATACAACAATATAAAATTGCGCATTTGTCTAGTAGCCTTACTCATTAATAATGTGACTCATCCAATATTAAACATGTACACAGCTGTACACAAAGTATAAGCATACATCATTATTTAAGAAATGCCAACCGCAAAACGGAAACGCTGTCACAAATTAGTTATTCACTTCTTCCTCAAAATTGTTGACACATTGATTAAATAAGTATATGTAATCCTTGACATTTCTTATGATAGAAGCAATTGCAACGAGAGTTACAAAAGTTTAAAGTTGATTTATAAGTTCATAACTTTATTTTATTTTCATCGATTAGTTAAGTCTCACTATTTTATTTCAACATGGCATATCAGTATCAGAATCCTCGAGCCTCAACATACATTCCAACTGATGAGATTGCTACCGTACAATACCGGAGAAGCTCACGACGTTTTAGTGAGATCAAAGCTTCAAATGACCAAGAAAACACCAGCAGCGAAAATTTATTGGAGTCTTTGAGACAAATTGTCAAAAATGAGGTAAGCATATATTGCATAGCTTAAAAATTATGGACTTCAGTCATGCATAAAAATGATTGAGTGAAATCTAAAGGAGGCGGAACGTATGTTAAATTGTACGACAAGTCGTCATGATTCAATTGTTATTGTTCATGACTTTCCATAAAAAATAGTAATTGAATAGTGAATAGCAATTTTATTACTGTGCAAAGTCCTTGGGCTTGCTTGAATTACTATATACTAGAGAACATATAATATGCTATATAATGTGCACAATGAAATGAAATCAAAACCTATGTACAATCAGACTAATGTCGATTTCATTTTGAACTTTGATAAGTTGAATATTTTCTGTGGCAAGTGGCATGTGATTAATAAGAGGAGTAGGCTCCAGCTTCAGGTGATTTTGCTTTAGCTCCAAGGCCATGTACCTCCCTACCCACAGTTTAATTATAGTGGTCCAATTACACTTTCTTCTTTAATTATACATATAAAGAATTCTGAACGACAAGAGCAAATATCAAGAT
>JAANSM010004123.1:0-11795 GCA_036850725.1 Orchesella villosa
AAAATCAAAACGTCTACATATTTTATAATAATAGCTGTCCTTCCGGTGGTGCCGTCTTTCTTTATAGGACTTTTTAGTTTTGATACACTATACATTCATATAAGAATAGTTTGTTTCCAAGAATAGTGCCACACAGGATATCCACATATCGTGTTTCTTTTCTTACTCATATGTTACTAATATACCATTACAGAGATTGGGAGGGATCGGGGACGTAAGCGTTAGGGGCACAGGGGAAGTGACTAATTTGTATGTTTAGGGCCAAGCAAAGTAACTTCGTATGTTGTATGTAGAGACTAAAGACAGAAAATGTTAAAAACTACCATATAATAATAATCGCCATATATCAAAATGAAAGGTTGCTCAATTCGGAAAGGCCGTTCGAATTTCCCTATATTTTCAAAAGCATTGTACTAATTACATCTATTTTCTTAAATGGTGTACTATATAATCAAACCATAATTAAAAAGCACAGTTTGACAGGTTGGAAAGGTAATACTTTACCACCATTAGATAAGTAGGCTACTTTTACTGTGACATGGGGAGAAATTACTACTGGGGATACTTAAGACGTTCTTGTAGCGTACGTTGAAACGAAAGCATGCAGTTCTTTATATTTCAGTAATAAATATTACACATTTTCTATGCTTTGAATTATTCATCTTGCAAAAATTGGCCAAACGATTGATTCTGATTCACAAATCATTTAAAACTACCTTAGAGAATATATTTGGTGTGGCCTAAGGAGGGGAAAAATTTCTTTCAAATGACTAAATCTTCCCGACTTCAAATAAAGACACGAATGATATGCATTCCTTTACAAAACTTGATAAGTCATCAATTTTCACATTATTTTTCGGCAGAAACAAAAAACCGTCAGTATAATTCAAAAGAAAGAACAAGAGCTACTAAGACCGCGTAATGTCAACATAGGCTGGAATACTGGAGAAAGTGAAATGAAAATGAAGCATTTGAGAAGTACGGAGTTTGTGATGATGATAGCATTTAAGACATCTTTTGTTCGGCCCCTTTTCCCTTTTTCCCACTAGGATCTGCTTCTGTTTGGTTTTTATTGTTCCGCAAGCATATAAAATAAAATCCCTCATTCATCTTGTCTCTCCCCGACTTTCTTTCCCTCGCCCCTTTTCTTTCTTTGGGAGCTATTAAAAATAACAAAATTAAAAGGAGCTGAAAGGAGCAGCGAAGTGAGGCTAATGCTAAGAAATATATCACAACAACAATGAGCCATCATCTCATCATCATACGTGGTTATATAGTTTCACTGTGAGTTTCACTCTGAAAATAAAAACTTGCTTCATCGCTTGTGGATTTCAGTGAAGGGTGGAATGAGACACACGTCTGCATGAAGGGATATTATTCCATAAGAAATCCGAAAATAAAGGAAGATGATACACATAAAAGCGAGTGCATAAGCCGAATAAGCTCCAGCAGTATGTGCCTTTAAGTACAATCATGCCAAAAAAATAAAAACTCTTCAATATTTGCTTGGGCTTCCTCTTTATAAGTCCAGCTAAAACTAAATATGTTAGAGAATCATTCAAAAAGAAAAGAATGACGATGACGATTCTCGTCCGCACTCAATCCTCACCATAGTCTCCGCTTCTTTTTATCTTTGTAACAGTGGGTATTATTGAAACGTGTATTTTGTGGGGAAACCTTGAACAAATACCCGTTTGAAACATTTATATCGAATGTTCTACATTCTACATGAACGCTTATTATCTACATAGAACAAGTATATATAGCATTATAGTAAAGTATAGCTGCAGTATATGTTTAATATCCAATCTCATCACTCATTCTGGAACATAAAAATTTTTCACGAGAGATACATGAAACAGAAAAATGGAATGAAGATTATGTGAATACACTATGCAAGCAAAATCGAGAGATAATATTTTCCAGTAGGGAAGAAAACGATGAAAAGTATTTTGCTACTTGGAACAAATTCTTTTCGCTACAGTTGACAAAGTAAATATAGGCGACGACGATACATTCCTACACAAGGCACACGCTAGAGTATTGCAGCATATCCTTTGGTTTCGGTTTATATATTGTCTATTCCACGTGAAACTCAGAAGTTTTCTATTGCTACTATTCGTCTCTTTCTTTAGGAAATAGAATCAGCAAAAGAAGAAGAAAAAAAGCTTGAAGGCTACCCCACCACCACTATATCCCCGCCTTTTCAAATCAAACTAACTTTTTTTGTTATGCTTCCACACGGAATAAGTATTTGTTCCTCCTCGTCGTTTTCTCAGCGGTCCGTATCTTGCATAACTAACGATAAGTACTCCATTCGAAAACGAGTATGACATGGGATATGGGCATGTTCCAGCCGGCTACAATGGAACGTAGTTTTGACACCTAAATTTTATGTGTACCTTACAAGCTTTGCGTGTGTGTAAAGTAAAGAAGGGTGACGACTATGCATGCAATCATGGGCTCAAGGAAAACACTCTCGGCTCAAATCTTCAATTGTATATACCTTTTTGTATCAATATATTTTACAGGTACAATATGCAATATGTAGTTTACATGGAAAACGAACAGAATATATATTTATATGTAAGCGTTCATGGGAAACGAAAAACGAAATCTCAGCATAGCATATCTTTTTGGGAAAATCCCTTGAAGCAGAAAGGAATAAAACTGCCAACAATATATTTTCCCTTCCAGCCATTGTAGAACTGCCAAAATAGGAGCAACAAAGAAGTTTTTCACATCCCATCATTTTCTTTCATCAACACCTCTTGTATATGCAATAACATGGGAGCTGAAGGGGTTTTTCCAGTATAGCCCATACAACATGCAATACACAGTGTATGAGACAATTTCGATTTCCATACTGAATTATGGGATAGCTCACGTACGTAAGCTTAACTTGAAAGATGCATAGACAAATGGTGATTATTGAAAGTGTGTCGGTTGAGAGAAGAAAAACAGGTAGACATCACAATACCTTACATATTTGATGCTTGTAAGATAAAAAAAATCCTCCATGTTTTCCCAAAACTGTGATTTGAAAAAGAAAAACATTTCAGCAACAAACCAACTCTTCAAATAATCCAAAGATTTTGTTGCTTGCGGCTCTCTAATGCTCCAGAATTGAAGAGACGAGTAGTGCGAAGAGCATATATATATAGCAGGATCCAATTTATTTGGGAAGCGACAGCAAGGCGACATGTTAGTACGCTCTACTGCTGTTGGTGAGAGAGTAGCCTTTTTAAAATTCATCCCACGAACTAATAACAACAGTCCTTGAGTGTGCTCTACTTGTGCGAGCCTAACTCCAAAAACTCTCTCTCGTTTCTACTGAAAGACACATGAAAACTGTATCTACTTTCGCCTTACAAAAAAAACCCATGCATTGCATCTTGTGATGATGACACCACGAACGTCTCATCTTCTCCTAACGCATAATCACAGTCGCCATACAGTTCGCAAAAAAACCAGCATGATCGGAGTACGAACATGTTCATTAGAGAGTTAGAGCAAAGTGAAAAGGGAGAACCAAATAATAAAACGAGAGAGCGACTAGTAAGGGAATATATAAGTACATTAGTACAAGTGGTATATACTTTGTTTAAAGCTATATAGTCTTATAACATGCAAAAANCGGAGTACGAACATGTTCATTAGAGAGTTAGAGCAAAGTGAAAAGGGAGAACCAAATAATAAAACGAGAGAGCGACTAGTAAGGGAATATATAAGTACATTAGTACAAGTGGAATATACTTTGTTTAAAGCTATATTCTTTCTTTCCCCACTTTTACAGAGTTTTTACTTATCAAGGCAATGCTTCTCTGTTGTTTTCATACCAAACAAGTTTTTCCTTCCGTAAACTAATGATCATGGTATGAATATTTGTTTGGAAATACAAATAAAATGAAACCCAATGTTGTTTGAGAAAAGGGCCAGAGAGTTCTGTGGATAATAAAACTAAAGTGACAAAATTCTTTTACTGTACTTTCAGGCACACAAAAAAAAGTGTTGAACAACTTGAATAAAACTTTTTAGAATGAATACTATAACGGTTGCTCACACCTTATGAAAAGTCTTTAAGCGCTTTTATTTCTCCCTTCAAGGTCTTGCCTACCATTATAGTTACATAATAAATGTCAGGGTAGAATGTAGTACCAATATCCTATGCTATACTCTTCCCTTTTATGGGAATGTTAACCTGATTTTTGCCTCGAAAGTTCCAATCCCAATAATCGCTTGTTATCTTCCAAGCCTTAGCATATGCATATTTGAATAGGACAAAGTACTATAGCGTACTTACCCAAATAACTATTTGGTAGAAATGTTGGATGCGGTGTTCGTGAATTTTCTCAATTTTCCCTTACTTTCTATCATATGAAACATGTTAAAGTAACGAAATACAAGCAAATATACAGGCAATTGTTGGTATAGGCTCGATTGCATTCCCTCAGTATCAAAATGGCCAACATATTCTGAAAGGTTTGATAAAGTAGCCCGTATCGTTAAAGTCTATTCCTCATTCGTAATGGTACACGTTTAAAGTTTAAAGTATTGCTTGTATAAACAGTTGGACTTGCTTTTACGCACTTGGATCTAATAGCTAAAGTAAACACGTACAGTCGCTGTTTTTTATGCTCCATATATATAAAAATCGACGGGTGTGTGTAAACAACAGGAAAAGGAGCTGATCAAATAGATACTTTTTCCAAAGTGTGATAACATGCCATAGCAAACCCAAATATCAAAAATAGCAATCAGGGTTTTGTTGGAATATCCCACATTTTCTGCCACATATGGAAATTAAAGAGCTTTCCCATTACCATCAAAAGAAAACGTGGAAAATGCGTGGCCGTGTGACAGCACTGCAGTAAAAATTGAATTGAAATACAGTGTAGGGCAAAGTCTTTGGAACTTTATATAGGTACACCTCTTAACTTACCACCCTACATATGCATACTGATGTTTACTAACATTACCACATTTTGAAAAAAGCTGAGAAAATTTTCTCAAATTTTTTTGCCACCGTGAAACAAGTGAGATATCATCGAAGATGAAAAAAAGAAAAGTGTCAACCCACACACATAAGTTTCATCTTCATCTATTCCATTCTTTCAGCTTAGTTTGACTGGGTCGTCAGATGCAGCATTTTAACAGCATCAACCATATCACCACCACCACCACCTACCTTCCATGTAATATAATAAAGTTTTTCAGGGTTCTCAAAGACTTTTCCCTTTTTTCTCCGAGATAGTAACAAAAAGACCCTTCCCACTGCTACACGGGATGTCAGATAGCCAATGCCACTTAGCTTTCTCCCTCCACTTTTTCAATGCTCAACTTAAGTCAAGTCCTTTTGGCATAAAAAAACAAGGGTATAAGATTTTATTCTATTGTGAATGTGTGTGAGTGTGTGTTCTTGGTTGAAATGTGTGGATTGGGACATGTTAAAATGAATGAGCAACCAAGAGGGAAACCTTATGTTTCCATTACACTCCTCTTTTCTCCCTCTTCCTCTCTCCATTTTCACCATTGCATTACCCTTCTCTTTGTCTAAACCATCTGTCCATCTGACCGAGCCAACTCATCCGTTCCTTACTTTTCACGGTTCTTTCTAAGTTCTATTTTTTCTGCTAGTTTTTGTTTCCTTTTTTTATGCACGACTTTTCCTCATTTCAATGGAATGTATAAAAAAATTCTAGACCATCCCGTCTTTATTTTCTTATTGGAGAACTCTCCAAAGTGCTTCTCGCAGAGTTATATAGTCTTGCTGTATGTATAACTTGCTTCATTTTCTTTTCTCCATACATTTGAGATTTTTCAGAATCACTTTCTTCCTTCGTTTTCCTGCTCGTCTGAGACATTTCTTCTTTAATGTAACTTCCTCCCTATTCCGTATAAAACGAAATGGAGGATAGAAAGGCTGTCGTCAATACTTCCACGTGTCATTTATCAATTCACACGTGCTTCTCAACCAGTAAAGCATTTTTTATTTGAGAGCTGGCAAAGGTAAAAACATGGGTGAAAGCTGCACGTTCTTCCTGGCATGTCAAATTGTGAATTGACGTAAACAATATTCAACTTGAGGTAGACTGATATATATTCTACTGTACATGGTACTTTGTAGTAGCTACTCAAAATCATTCACTTGAAGAATGTATTCTCAGGAATTTCCGGAGTAACCACCTTTCATACGCTTGTAAAGTACACAAACGTAAGAAAACCAATCGGTACATCCCATTTTGTAAGTTTGTTCTGCTCGTGTCATTTAATGTAATGTAATATTATGGAATATGGGGCTCGTGAGGGAAGAGATGATGATGATGTGTGTGGTCATGTGAGACAACAGAGTACTACACAGTACTGGTGTACAAAAGGAAGCACATAAAAATCCATCGACCCTTTCCTCAGCAGATAACCCTTTCACTTCACTCATTGTCATTCCTCCAACCTCTTTTGTAATGGATAAGCAGAAGAATCAAAGTGAAAGGAGGGAAATGTATGGAAAGGAAATACAGAATAAATATATGTTTTGGACTACCTCGAAGGACAAGCTAATCATTGGTATATGAAATCCACGATATTTTATTTCGTTCTTTTTTTGAAAGCTAATATACAGTTCATTTCCTCAGAAAATGGAAGCAAGAGACCTTTTCCAAACAAAGGAAATCGTTTGAATGGAAGGACAAGAAAGGGAACTGTTTTTTGCTTCATTTAACAATCTTGTCAAACGTTCATACTATATACTCGTCATCATCACACGCGTCGTTTCCAGAAGAAAGTATATACAGTCACAGTAATGAAATTTTTAGGTGTTCTGAGAACTCTAAAATCGTAAAAAACTGAGCCCATTCCGATAGTCATAAACCCAACTTCAAATGGCAAGGAAAATTACGTTAATTTAGTACTTTTCATCAAATTTCAATAAATATGTAAGCATCAATAAGAATTGTCAAAAGGGCAATATTTCTGCATAGCGCAATGCTTTTACTGCATGGTATAGACAGCGCGTGTACAGACACTACACAACATAGATTATCAGCAAGACAGAAGATGACAATGGAAAGGATGGGTCGCAATATAAACCAATATTTTGTGTAGCTCAAAGAAAACAGTGTGGATATATTTTTGTAGTCATGCTAGTCTATTTTATGTGAAAATTATCTTTCCAGGCTCATTCCACTTATATATTATTTCCAGCTCAAAATAGCTAAAAATGGACTTCAGACGAATAAAAAAAGTTTGATAATGATACAGAAAACACTTCTTGAATAAGTGGATACTTTTATTTCACAAGCTATATATAGTAACTAGACATACATAACTCTATTCGGTGGATAAAACCCACTTAGAAAAAAGGAGGGCAGAATCTACTAGGATTTCATAAAATTATCAATAAAAAAGGTGGAAGTGGAGTATTCACAATAAAATGCTCCAGTAGAAGCACTACAACATACTTTCTCAACAACATAGAATGTTTTACAATGAATCACAAAAAAGAAGTTCAGTCTTCTAGAATGGAATGTATGCAATGCAGCATGTGTATATCTATTTATGCATACACTGGCAGCTCTAAGCTCTTCAGTTGAGTGTCCCAGATTTTCAACAAGCCGTGAAAACTTTGTACCCAGCTGTTCCAGCGAAACATAATCATGCAAATTCCAGGCAAGCAATCTGCTCATGGAAATATAAAACTAGGAAAAGGCAGCTGCTCATGTGGAAAGTGATGAACTTTATTCAATTGTTTCTTTTTTCACGTGCTCAAGTATCAGTCTCCCTGTGTGAGCGGAGATCAGAGTGATGGGTTGCGACGAGATGGTTGCGTCATCACATCACCTCCGCTATTGTCATTCTCAGGAGAACAAAGGCATTCAAATGAAGAAAATGAACATTCCATAATGATATGAGATTGGAGATGATATGATAACCCATCATCATTCCTACGACAAAAACTCCCAGTTGAGCATGAGAACGCGGCACACGGGTTAGAGGTATTCTTCTTAGCATGAGACTTTCATTTTCAACTTGGGACTTTACAATGCTCTGCATCTGAACACGTTTAATGGGTTATTTCTACGTAATAGGACAGTTTGAAACTTTTTTTTATGATTTATAGGAAAAGAATGGCGCAAGAAATATATCTACCTATCATCTTAAATGTGAGACTATAAAAATATTTTCTTATATAATATATTGATTCGTAATTCGTCCAACCGCAAAATTCAATATAATATCTATAATGTATATATATGTCTATATAGCTCTTACTTTCTTTAAAAAAGTTTTGTTTGAAAGTACAAGTTTTGGGAGGCACAACGATGGAAATACTTTCTTTGGAAAGGAGCTTGATACAGTATCATTGGAATAAAAAAGTTGGGTGGTTACGTTGAAACTATCTTTCTTACTTCCTAGTTTTTACTTGATGCGATGATGTTATACTCAAAACATTTCCGTCCATGGTGTCGCCCACCAATAAACGATATGATACGGGAGTGACTTGAAAAAAAGCCAAATATACCGGAGACGGGATCAAACTACCACACAGCATTTTCTTTTTCTTCTCCAATACTTTTGATTACTCGGAAACTTAACCCCTCCGGACAAAGTTGCACTCCTGGATGATACTATATTGAAAATCTAAGAGGCAAGACGAAAGTAGCAATTGGTTACAAACGTTTTGTTGCGTTTAAGGGAGCAAATCCCTCTTTTTCTGGTGAACTAACATTTTAACAACAACAGTCGACATTTGTGGAAAAAGACTGTATACTGCTTGTATCAATAGTTCCCAAAACAGCTTCTATCAAAAGTAAAGAGAAACGGAAAACGAGAGAGAGAAAAATCCTTCCCAGAAACTAAACTGAAAAAAGAAGGGAATCTTGTAGTTGTACGTAGCAGAGGAGAAGGAGAGAAGAAAAACATGATGATAAGGAGAGCATGATATGTTTTGCTATTGCTGTATTAGTTCTAAGAAAACACTAACTTAAAGGAGAGGATGATGATTCAAGGAAATAAGTAAAGAAACAAACGACAGCCATCAACGGAAACGGAAGGGCCCACAGTGGCCACGGGTTTAAGATTGGGTCGGTGAGCAAACATAACATTCATTCATACACTCCAGTGGAGTATTCTTTTTTTTGGAGTTTCAGGAAGTAGCCGCAGTCGAGGCAAAGAAATGTGGAGGATTATTTCCTTGTCAAAAAATGAATCCAACTACACATTGTATGGATGGGGCCGGGTACGCGGCATGCCACTCAAATTGAGGTAGACATCACCACACACAAAAAAAACTAACTTTTTTATATTCATTTTCTGCTCCCACTCCCTACTTATTTTATGAAGTTCCATCTAAGTCAAGAATAGTGGTGTGTAGTGGCTACACTATTCGTGGTAATATAATATATATATGTACAAATTTGTGGAATATAATTTTTAGGTATTTTTATACATAAAAGATTACCAAAAGTGTATGAGCCGACATGATGCCTACAATAACCATCACCTCTGCAAGACATTTACTAGTCATGAGTAGTAAGGAAGGCCACATGCAGCACACAAAAAATGGAGTAATATCAAGTACTAAAGAGAGAGCACGAATGAAGGAAGCACATTTTCTTCTCTCTGAGCACCGTTCCCTTGATGCTTTCTTTGGTACTTGCACTTTTTTTTACTCCTCCTATATCCTCACACCACATACAACATACTTGTTTTTTACTTGCGGTTTTTTGCGAGAACAAAGTCAAGAGAGCAGAAGTAAGTGGAGAATTTCCCTTATTTTTTTCTATCCTCTGTGCTTTCTTTCTCCCATATACACTTTTGTGTACACAATTTCAACAAAAATTGCTTATAAAAGTACAGTAGTATTTGGGCTGGAAAGAGTCTCAGTGGGATCAGGGATGCGAAAGAGAGAAAGAAAAAAGAAGAGTATAAAAAAACGAAATGGATTTTGGCGGATGAAAAATCTACTTAGCTCATGTGTATAATGTATGAGCATAACTCATCACACTCTCGTGTGCACGCTCGTCTCACTTTTACTTCTTCTTTAGTTCTCCTTTTTTCTCTTCTCTCTCTCCCATTGCGTTACTAATACTTTTCCCATGCATTAGTATTAGTCAGAAAGGGGTCGGATGTTCCTACCATGCCGCACGAATGACCTATCTACTTTCATTTTCATTTCATTGGGAAAATGGAGATGTTACGTGCTACCTTAACTTTGCATGTTAGGCCATGCCCTGGCACACATAGTGTTTATTCTATGTATATATCATTCCCATTAAAGATTGGAAGTAGAAGTAGTCAAGTTGGAACAGGAACAGCGCAAGTTTTTATGACAAGAAATATATTTGGTTATGAAAAGACGAGAAACTGGCTAGTGGTGTGTAAGCCGACAACTGGAAAAATAGCGTAAATAAATCCTTGTGTACATGGCTCAATTATGACGAATAAAATGTATCCTATCCTAACACAGAATATGAAGGAGAAGAGGAAGTGTTACTCATAATAATAAACAATAATATCCCCCTCTTTTAACTTTTCCTCAATGTTGGTAAAGTGTTGTTTTCACAAGAGCGGAAGAAAACGGGAAGCCTGAAGCTGGTCTTCTTGTGCTAAACTCATCATATAACAACCTGTTCTTATTATGATATAAATGAAATATAATTTATAGCTAACGATATATGTTCATAATCCGGACGTAGAAAAGAAAGCCACAACTAAAACCATTTCCACCACACATGAGTCAATACAGAGCTAGCTTACTTTTTCATGTTTTTTTTGCCTTGTCACCGCCTTCTCTCTGAGCATTATAATAGAAAATGTGTTAGTGTTAGCCGGGTATCTACACATATGGAATTCCTTTTTTCGCAATAATACTCTCTTTGATACAAGTGCTAAACCAGATGCGATGATGATGGGCATAATAATGATGATGTATGCTGAATCAGCCGTTTTTGGTGTTACTCACCATCACCAACCTCATCATTGCTTTTATATTCCCTTCCTTTCATTCTCCATCTTCTTTTTCTTCACCAGGCTTCAACTATACATTTATGGTGCTTTGCACAAAACCATAATAGTTTCGCCACAGGAGGAAATAAAGAGAACCCGTGTGAAACTCTCTATTTTGCCAAGTATTACGAGTGCACACTGAACAAACAGAAAAGAGTGAGAGAGGACGTGTATTATATTATATAAGCTCGAGAGCATTGGTGGTTAATGTGCATGCAATCCCAATACGGTTGTGGCTTTTTCTAGGTTTACAAACCAAGTTAAACACTCACTTTTGCGTTACAATTTTATTCTTCCCGTTTCCACTTTCATACTTCTCCGGTAGAATGCAAGTGGCTATCATTATTTGAAAGTTGGTAGTGAAGCCGTAGATTTTATAATTCAAATATGAGATGGAAAAGAAAAAGACATTCACTGCGTAGTTTTGTTTTATACAATTTCGTCTATAATATTTGCAATATATTCCCTTACTAACACACTTTTATGAAATAAGTGGAGAATTCAAGTAGCCAAATAATAGAGCGATATGTGAAATAAAGACTATTATGAACCATATTATGATTATGCTTTCCTGTGACCTGAACTGAACTCAAAACACCGACATCCCTGAACCAAATTCATCTCTTGTTAAAATTATTTTAGTTCACATTCTTAGCCACATTTCGGGTTTTTATGCATTCTTAAAATTCCAACAATAATAAAGTATTCATGTGACGGATGCATAGTATGCAAGAGTATGCATAGTATGCATAGTATGCATCCTCTCTTTTATAGCACACAACATAAAATAT
>JAANSM010004124.1:0-11795 GCA_036850725.1 Orchesella villosa
CTTGGCAAACAAAATGTTTCTGATAATATTTAGATAGCGCTTCCGTTTAGTCCATGCGCATTTAAGGAAGTACTACAACTTAAACAAGTACTACTACTACTACTACTCATGCATAAGTTGACATTCGTTTGAAGCCCTTTTAATTACAATGCAGCTCAGCTTATGATTCCAATGCTTTATATGAATGAAACTTGAGAAAATTCAGGAGGAAATAATAATGCGAGCAAAGTCCTGGCCATATAGTAGCAGTGTTAATAGAACGCTTATCACAGCGTGTTTCAATGTTATACGGTTTTAGGTAGAAATATGCTGACTTGATTAAAAACGCTTAACTGTAGAAATGAAATGAGTTCAATATGCATGGTTGATATATAGTTGTTCCAACTAATAGGGAAGCATGTCATCTTAATCTGGGAGGTGTTATCATTGCCACCCAGACCAAAAAGCATCATCCATCCTGTACCCATTTATGTTTTATAGTGTTCATCATCGTGCCTTACTTTCATATAAGAAAAAAATAACATTTAAGACTTGTCTCTCATCGCATAAATGTACAAGCACAAATTATGTACATGATTAAAATACATGGCTTTTGAACTTTAAATGTATCTTGTAATATATATTTGGTATTATATTATTCTTTTATAAAACAGAGGGAGAAAACAAGCAAGGCAAACACTGTTGCGTATACAGTCAACCAGAAGTTGGGAAGGAAAAGGAGAGTAACGACTATAAGAGTTTATCAAGGAGGATTATTATTACTTCTTTATTACCCAACGAGACCAACTAAAAACTTGAGCCGTCAATAAAAATTGTATCAAGTTGGCCGAATATTGTCCTGTGTGTATATGAGCAAACACACATGCTGTGCTGCATTTCCCAAACATACCGCAAAAATATTGGCGATAACTGATTATTAGGAGAGAGTGAGAGAGCAGCTAAAGAATTAATTAGTACTGGTGGATCTTTATATATACTTATATATAACTGCAAAGCAGCAATTATGGACTGGGAAGGGTCACCACCATCGCTTACATCGTCCCCACAATCAAAACAACGAACATCTCCACAGAGGTCCCCATCATCTCCCTTCAGAATGTTGCCACCCCCATCAACATCTCCATCATCAGCATCTTCAGGAGCGGCAACAGTAGTAGGAGTAGTAGTGTCAAGTCGAGGCAAAGTATCGCCGTCTTTATCACCACCAACTTCTTCACATTCACAATCTCAGTCTTCCTCAGTCTCAAGTATCAGTACATCCTTAGCAAATGATGATGATGCTAATACTTCCTCAACAGCAATATCATCATCCCCCCTTGAACTAACTGGACCAAGATCAAAGCAGCAACAAGTGGGCTCGACGAGCCCAAATCGAAGTCCGTCTGCTGCTCCTCTTTCTTATTCACTGTCTGGTCCCAAGAGCCCAGTTGTGCTAATCTCCTCAACAACTTCATCAACTGCAACAACTGTAGTAGCAACACCATCATTTTCTTCCTCGTCTTCTTCAGCCAGTTTGAATAGTTGGAAGTCATCATCATCTTCAGTTGCAGAACGGCTTGGTCAAGTCTATCATCATCATCATCATCACCATCAACAGCAGTTTCATTCACAAACTTACCGGAATCCTCCTCCTAGTAATTCTACTACTACTATCAGAGATGAAACTAATTCTTGTGGTGCTGTAGCTTTGGTCAAAACGACGATTCAAGATCAACCCGAAGAACTGGTGGTAACATCAACACCAACTACTACTACTTCTTCATCATCATCATCGTCCTCATACTCTTCAGCAGCTTTAACAGGGCCGCAGAAGCAGCAGCACCACCACCATCACCACCAGGGAGTGCCATTCCTATCAACTTCTTCAACCTCATCTTCATCAGCATCATCAATATCATCGACATTATTATTACGAAGACATAGTGAAGAAGTAGAGGAGGAAGGAGAAGATAAGGAGCAAAAGCATCCCACTGATCTCAGCAACCCGACCAAGACGACAAGTCAACAACATCAGAAGACTAGCAGAAATCGACAGAGTGAGCAACATCAACATCAGCAGAAGCAAAGTTCTCATCAAGTGCTGTCTCTTTCAATACGAAAGAACAAACCTATACCACCGCCACTTGATCTCAGCATTGGAGCCTCAAGCTTGAGCTTACATCACCATCAACATCCTCATCATCATACCATCATCAGTAGCACCAGCAACACCAACATCAACACAAGTAACCACAATCATTCATATTCAATTTCCAACGCTGCTAATCAGTCAACTCCACATCAACAGATCCATAATCCACCACAACAGCAGCAACCTACATCACCCTTCTTTCTCGGATCACCTAAGTTTGCTGACAAGAGTCTCCCAATTCGGAAAAGGTAAGGAAGGACGCTAGTTCTTTAGTCGCTTTTTATCCATCATCATATCTATTACATATTAACAATAACACCGAATCTATCTATGACTTTTTTTTGCTTGCTCATTTTTTCATACATTGTTTCTTCTCTCTCTTCATGGATGAACGAGATATACTTACGCAGCATGCCCTAATATCTCATCTCCGGCTCTGGTAGTATATAGTGTGTAGTTGTTTTTTTCCTTTTGTAGTGAAACATTCTTTCACTCTCTCTCTCTCTCTCTCTCATTTATTTGTGTGCGGCTGAAATGTAAAAAGTGTGTGTGGTGTGTGGTACTTGTTTTTTTATAGCCACAAGAAGAATATATTATTATTATTAGTCAGGGGAGATGAGAGTGTACTGTACCAGTACCATGAAGAAGTACCTAATGAGTTGCGTGCGTCTTGCTTTCGTTTGTTTATCATGAGCGCAAAATAACAAAAAAAATATATTTCATAAAGCTCATTGCCCAACCATCATCATCTCTTTCTCTCTTGTTCCTTGTGAAATGGAAGTAAATGGTATCTCTGATGATGATAGGAAATCTCATTTTTTATTTGCACTTCACGTCAAGTGAACTTGTCCTATGAAGTAAAAAAAAAATAGTAAAATTACAAAGTTTAAAAAAATACATTTCGCATTATTGTGACTTCCTGTCTGCCAACAGTGCCAACCAGAGTTGCCGGAGCACAATTATGCTGCGATGTAAAAAAAATTTACAAGCTCTAAGATTTTAGATTGTACTTACTCTTCTTATGGATGACGGGTACGTTTTGTAATATTATGTGTTGTTAGTCGGATATTTATTTTTTGCGTTTGAACTTATCTTAATTACGTTTTTGACTCCTTCTTCTTGACAACAATTTTTCACCTGTCCGCATGCATGCGTTCTTGATGAAAGTTGCTTTTGTTATGTATGAAAACAATGAACAAGAGAAATATACATACATTTAGTTTTATTTTGGTATTTTTATTATACATGTGTGTGGGTGTTACACAAAATTCAAGAATTTAGAAGAACTTGTTGCGGATGAGGATTTATTGGTTTCAAGTGGTTAGCATGATAGTGGAATAAATTGAGAATGTAAGAAGAATTTTACATATATTTTTGTGTGTACACATATTGTATGTAATGTGTTGTCGGCATCGTGTTAGTGGATAGAAGAGATTCATTTAAGGTACTTTTTTAGGTACCGGATTTTCATCTGATTTCAGATATAAATTCTTATATATAATATTCATCATGATTCATAGTGATGATGATGGTGGTGGTGATTGCATGTGTGGAAGTCATCAAAGAATTAATAGTGTTACTATTTAGAATATTATTAATAGCAATAATCACATTACATTTTACAACCCCACTCGCCCATCAGAGAGAAAAGAGTGAAAGAAGTGTGTATATAACTTTATGTTGCGATTGCAATTTTAGATAGTGGGAAATGAATCATTCATTTCATTTTGTTGTAATGTGCTATGAAGGGATATTTTGAGCTAGCTCGAGTGAACAAGTGGTGGCATAAAGTACCGAATTCCTTTTTATATACGCTGTTAATACGCAGGTTGTATAATACATGCATTAAAAGTAGTGCTGGTTTTATAGCTACCATCGTATATTATGCTACGTAGTAAGTCTTAATTAGATGCGTCTACTCATCAGCACAGTCTCGGTGAGTGCTTACTTTGTTTGGAAGGATTTTTGCACAACGAACCATGCCATATTTTTATAGGAATTATTTTATATAATTCGATTCCAATATAAGTATGATGTACTCACTTATAGGGATTGCATAAGACAGGCGTAAAAAAGGAAGTTTTTAATCGGGAGCATACACATTTTTGATTGTTTTAGTTTTTGCTGGCTGCTTCATATATGCTCATGATGATAATGTGGGTGCAAACGATATGAAAACTAAACTGCTTTTGCGATAAGAAGCTCATAACATCGAAGTAATCTGAGCAGACACACAGACATAAAAGTTGAAAACTAACACTTCCTTCCATTATTTCTTCTTATCGGTAGAAAAGGCCAAAATGAATAATATTTTTCAAAAAAAAAAACGATTCCTTTATGTAACGAACGCAAATGGACTGCGCGTTTCTTACTTCCTTTCTTCGAATCGGAGTAAATAAGTATATAAGTGGTATTTAACGTGAGATTAATGAACGAAGACGTAAAATTAAAACGCAAAGAGAGAGATATTGCATCTGCCACATCGTCCAATTACCCTTTTCGCAGCTGATGCGTACTTATGAAAAATATGTATGCTAAATGGAAAAATGAACAGTAGTTGTCGGAGCAGCTGCTCCTCTTTTTGTTATTTTCCCTTTGTCTTTTTAAATAAGGTAGCGTAAAAACAGAGCGTTTTTATTTCCCACTTGTGTGTTTTTCCGAGATTTTTATCAAAGTTCCAGTTAATTTCTCATGCACTCTTTTGCTGCTTTCTTTTTGTTATCAGTTATCAACCATCCTTAGATATTAAATGCATGAATGTGTACGCCTGCGTGGGGTTGTTTAATATATATCTTGCATGCATTTCGCAATGAACTCAGAAATCTTCTCTCAACTTACATCTAGACATAATATAAGTATATTTCTTCGTGCATGCTTTGAGCAACTTAAGCCAAAGAATTGTATTCATTATCTTAAGGGTGTACATATGTATATAAATGGCAACCTCCTCAAACAAAAGAAAAAATGGGATTATTTGTGAACTTGGTGTTTTCCATTACTTGAGGAATAAAAAGTATGCAGAAAGACGTGTTGGAACGGATGCTGGTGGTATGTAGGCATTGGCATGTCTTGTCCTATGAACTTTAGCAATTGAACATCTGCATGCACCTAAAATATTGTTACAAAGCGCCATAATATTTTGATTACGTTTGAAAAGTTATTTTTTCTTGATGTTGCCTACATATTTTTTTATATCAAAGATTGTATGAATGCGCATGTATACATGTGTATCAAGTGTAAGAGGACGACTGTCTTTACACCATTGCTTCTCGGACAAGTCTCAACTATAGACATATCCCTAATATCCGTTTAATATAGAGTTGCTAAACCTGTTGATTGTGACTATAATTCAATGTTATGATTGCAACAATTCATACTTTTCCACTTTGGATTTTACTGCCTTCACCTGCCATTGTTTTAAAGAGGCAAAAATTATATGAGTCAATGGTAGTGAATGAAATGAGAGTGAGTAACAAGAAGCTATAGGGATGCAACATGGGCACCTCACATCACACCGTCATCATCATCCCTATCATGATATCAACTTTTGGTTAAGATGGTAGTTGGTATGATTACGCTCTCCATTTACTCCTCTTCTGATATAGACAAAGATACACACGTATTGCATGTTTATTATGAAGCTAACCTTTAAGTAAAGCAAGGTGTTTGCACCTGTTCCTTCGTCCATTCGATTTGTTACATCTATTACTATAACACAGCACCTACTATATACCTACCTACTATGTACCCCTCTCGTTTAGTCAACAAACTGTTGTTTTTTAAGTTCTGGTTTCATCATCATCATCATCCTCATCTCAAATCTTTTCCCATCTTAGTCTCATCATCTTCTTGATTTTTATAAGGGTTTCATTTAAAAGTGATAACAGTATGAGCATTACGTATGCACACACACTCTACATCACATCACAGTCAGTAGAAGACACGCACCGCATCGGTCCGTCAAGACAAGAGAGACGAACATTAAATATATAACGAAAAAAATCGCATTGGTGCCTATCATACCTAAATTACGATGAACGGAGAAAATGGAAGGCTGAGAGGTGGCTTGATTTTTTTTCCTATCCAACTTTTTTTTCGTCTTCTATTAACTATTTAAGTGTTTATTGACTACTTGCTACTTGGTTTACTGTTTTACTGCTGCTACTGCTTTGTAAAAAGGGGCATAAAATTTATGTGTATGTATAATACATATATGCAAAATATATATTAGGTATCCATTCAGTATTATGACGGGCTGACTCGCTGACTGATGATGTTGATGATGACTGACTGGCTGGGTTAGCCAGTTTGGCCTAGCCAAGCGAGCTACTTCAATCGCTTCGAGGCACGCTGACTGCTTATAACATAACGTTTTTAAAATAAAACATATATATATTTTATACCTAGATCAAGGTAACAGCATATCAAGTTAGCTTAAATTAGTAGTTCAATTCGTGTATACATTTGTACCTTCGAACTGTACTCACTTAATCTCGACACTGTATCGTATAATCATCATCGTCTTCTTCAGATCAGTCAGTTTAGTTTGATTAGTCAGAACTGCGTATATAACAAAAGGTTGGAATGGTTGGATGGATTTTGCAATGAAGAAAGCACAATTTTTTAAAGGGCTGAATATTTTAGGGTCAACTGTATCATCCCTTCCTATCTTTCTGACTCTGACTTTGCCAGTTTTGTTTTATGCTCACTTTTTCCGAGAAATTCCTCATTGAAATCCCCTCGAGCTTCAGATATTTTTTTAAATGGTACAAAACGTATAATCATAATATCATCATCATCTTCATCATCACATTATTATTATTATCCACATATGTACAGATTATATACATACATCCTTATCCCCAGGAGAGTTTTTTTGCATTGCATCGGTGAGCAGAATTTTTTTTGTTTTTTTTTCTTCGTTTTTTAAGCCTGTCTCTATGATCTGATTTGATTTGATGATTATTATGATGAATCTTCTCTTTGTTCTCTGCTAAAATGGATAATTCAGAAAACTAGCTGACGTTTGGGTCGGTGATGTTGATACTGATGCGGTAGTACATGTGCCTTTCTACCTCTTTCTTTTGTCTGCATTTCAATTGCACATTGCATGCATTCACATCCACATTCACGGAAAATGAATGTAGTTAATGTCTTTAATCAGCAGTCATATGAGAGTATTTTGGGGGAGAAAGATTGCAGTTTGTTGATAAAAAACTATATATTGAAATAGGTTTTTTTTATGTGGTAGATGATGATGATACAATCCATAATATGTGTGTAATGGGAAACATGCATGGGTTGCATGATAGCAAATATAATAGCATGCACGATTTTTTTTATAATGTTCGTCTACAGGTAGACGAGTGTTTAGAAAATGTACCTGAAAATTCAGAGAATTTTATCATTGTTCCACCTTCCTCTTTGCTTTGCTGCATGGTCAAGCTGTCGCCGGTAGCGCATCACTGCAGTAAATCTTCCTTTTCACATTTTTTTTGATATGTTGACTGACTATTACTAACTGCTATTTTAGTTGCATGGAATGGAGTGGTATAGAATGAAGCAGCTGAAGCTGAGCCGCATGGGGAATGAGCTTTTTGTTTCAATTAAAGTAGTCTTTGTAAAATATGTAATTTAGGTATGTTGTTCGTATCTATATGTATGACCATATATTTTTAGCAAAAAAAGGTAAAGTTGAAACTCTTGTCGTAAATGTCATGATGACTCATCCATAGAATAAGAACGAGGTAGGTTGTATTATTATCGTAAAGTGAATGATTTACTACTTGCATTGCTTTGCTCTGAAATAAATAAAAAAAATCCTAAATGAGATTAAAATATTCGCTAAACACAGCATCAGTAAAGATTCCGATGGATGATGATGATGATTTTGCTGGTTAGCGTTTATTGTTTGGTCGGCTAGAAGCGGATGCAGCCATGTGGAACATTTCTGGTGAAATGTGCTTTACAAAGCAATTATTAAAGCATTTTAATGAGATAACGACTCCGCAATTTGTATTAGTTGGCAAAAGTCAAGGAATTCTGATGCACTATAGACTCGCTCACTCACCATCGCATCATCCTTAATCCATGTTCCTATTTTTTCTGCTGCTGCTGGTGGTGTGTAATATATTAGACTAACCACGCAAACTATCATCCGTTCGTCCGGCCGTACTTTATGTGCATAACTAATCTCCAATTTAATAATGTGTGTTATAATATATGTGTTGCACATGAGAATCGCCGCCTTTTCGGCTAACAATGAGAGCAATTTAATTTTATATTCGAAGATTCAAACATATTTTTACATCGTTTCTTGTGAAAAAATACAAGAACAGATTTTGAATTTTAGACTGCCTCTCCCTATTACTTACACCTTATCAAGATTCCTTAGTCTAGATAAATGTGTAAAAGTACAAAATAGGCTTGGCCAATGAAAAAAAATGTCAGTTTACGTTTACATGATAGACTGCAACTTTTATGCCTTGTAATACCTGTTTGCGAATGCACTGCATTGCTACAACTTGCACGTTTTGTATGTATGCACCTTCAACGATAGGAAGAGAAGAGTGTTTAGTTGAAGATATGATAAAATATTTGAAGAAATGTTTGATAATGAAGGTGATGAAGTTGATTGAAACTTGATTCCATTCTTTTTATTGCTGTTGCGGTATGTATGCACCATACACCAATGCCTATTTTATACGTTTGCTTGTTTAGTTTTGTTATGCATAAAGTCGTAGGTATTTCATTTCCGGGAGGCTTCTTTCTTTTACCTGCTTCGTCTGCTGATAACATATAATATTAATGCTTTTCATCTTGGTATCATCATAAAACGTTTGTAGATTGATGCATATCTCTCTCTGTATGTTGCTGATATTTATGATGATGATAGGAAATTTGACTAAAAAGAAAATCTGTTTGATTCATTTACATAAAATCTACATACATCTCTATGTCAATCTGATTGGCCCTGTTTTTTCTCTCTTTTCTTTTATGTACATCAGGTGGCAAAGTTGGTCTCCACCAAACCAGATGAACGGACAGGAGCCCACAGAATCATCAACAGTTGTAGTATCGGCTGTAGCGTCGGCAGCAGTATCAGGATCATCTTCCTCTTCATCAGGTTCATCTGCTTCAATGGTGCCCCTTTATTCTGATTCCCAGCAACATAATAGTCCCATGGCTTCAAAGACAGGTTTGGCAGGTGTAGGAACTGCTGGTGTGACCACGTCTGGGGACAGCAACAATGGCACTAGTAATAATAACAATAATAGTAGCATCAACATTAGTTGTAGTGATATTATTAGTAGCGGTGGTGTCGTAATCCCTCCACGCACATCTTCATCTTCTTCCGAAAACTCACCACAGACTCACTTATATTATCATCATCCTGTCTCATCTCCAGGTCCTGGATCAGCAGGAATATATGGGAATAGGTCCTGGGTCTTAGACATGGTACCACTCTCTGCCCCACCGATAACATCTTCAGCTCGTACCAACCATCATGGAATCTCATCGAATTCTCTGGCCAGTAATAGCAATAACACAAATAATAGTAATAACAACAACAGCACCAGTAGCATTCCAAACAGTCTGGGTCTTCACACTCCGACACCGTTCTTTACCCCAAATGAACCATCACCTAAGTTCATGAACTCCCCTGTGTTCAGCTATTCCAATCCTGATACTTCCTTGTATCAAGGACCATTCTCACCCATTAGAGCTTCATCATTGTACCCACCGCCAAGTAGTCCATTTACGAATCTCAGTTTGAACTCCCCACTGCCACCATTACAAAGCTCAGTTAGTTCAAATAATAGTGGGAGTAGTAGCAGTAGTAGCAGCAGCAGTGGTAGTAGCAGCGGAGGTGGAACTCCGGCAGGGACAGGAGGTGGAGGAGGGGGCATCGTGGGAAACCCATGTTTTAACATGATCCCTTCCACTCTCTTAAGTCCTGCTCCTTCACAAGCTTCAACAAACTCATTGAGCTATGAGGACCTTCATGAGAAATCCCTTAGCTTTGTCACACCTGTCTGGTCCATATTCATTTCGGGAACAAAGGTTCGCTTTCTCAATGGAATGAACTCAATGGATTGGTATTTGGTGGAGTTTCTGGCTCAAAGCGGTGACTCATTGCTTGGGATGAAGGGAGAGTATGCTCCGCATGGACTGGAATTAAGAAAGGTAAGCAAAAGCAATTTATTATAATGGATTTGATATATAGTGATATTGATGAGGACGGTTTAGGGATGAGAGGAGGATTTGGAGAGTATTATTAAAAGACATGAAAGAAATTTTCTACTTTTGTCATTTCACTTTTCCATTATCCTTTTGAATGCAATGTACCTAACACTTTTCTACTTCTCTATACTCCCGTTAATTTTATTCGTTTCATCATTCTCGACCTGCTTTTTTGGTGTTGATATTTTTGTGTTACAATAAGAAGCCGTTTTTACTTGAGTCGAGATATATATCATATTACATATTACCAACAAGATACAGCCAATGAACCTTATCCAGATAGAGATAAAACATTTTTATGAAAGACAAGTTTTGGGGTTGCAGTTGTAGGAGTACCTTAATACATACCCTCCTCTGAGCTATTCTGGCTTTAGAGGATTCAAATTCATTTCTATTGATCTAATCCAGATAGAGATAAAACATTTTTATGAAAGACAAGTTTTGGGGTTGCAGTTGTAGGAGTACCTTAATACATACCCTCCTCTGAGCTATTCTGGCTTTAGAGGATTCAAATTCATTTTCTATTGATCTTTTAATCCTAACGAAATGAAAATCTTTTTGTGAACTCCTTTCTTATATATTATTCTATCAACTATGAAGGCCGTTTTTCTATTTGTTCGTCTTAGTTCAAGCGGAATTGTTAGCAGTAGAGCACAGTAAAGTAAATCGCTTTCAACACAGTCTTTTATACACTATTATAGTTCCCCTCTATTTTCTACCGAATTCAATGAAAGCTTCATTGATATTCAATCTTGTAAGATCATCATAATGAATTCAGTAAAAATATGCTAATTCTTCAAAGATGTGTACTCCAGTTTCTCGTCGAAATTCAAATTTGAAAGGGTGAATGAGGTCTAAACATGAAACTCAAATCTTGAGCAACTTTTATAACTATTGTAGAGTGCAGAAAATCGAGACGTTTATACAGAATAACGTTTAGAATTTCTTCAATAAAGAATTCAATAGATTGATTTTTTATATTGAAACTTTATACTTTGAACATGGTTTTTCCTTAAACAGATTATTCGATGCTGTTGAAACTTTTTAAGGCTTCAAAAATGGCAGTAGTTTTACATAATACACCTCATTCTTTGGCTTTGGCAGATGAATACTTCACATGAATGTCAATACTTGTCATATCTTGACGTGCTTATAGTGCTAATGATATTCCAGTTGAATTTGAAAATGGAAACAAAAAAACGCCTCATATTTATTACATTTTGTATTTTTACGTTTGCATATCCAAAACTCTGTATTTCCTGAGTAGGCAAAAGTCTTATCGACAGTTATGAGAATTAATGTAATCATTTATTTTCTTGTAGTGAGTGATAAATGTTTTTTTATGTCTGAAATATTGGTTATGTTTTTATTATAGCTTGTTATGACGAGTTCACCAAAGGAGAGGGTTCAACTGACCTTT